>PVLD010010720.1:41722-69413 GCA_004027595.1 Dinomys branickii | reverse complement strand
GGTGGATGGGTGATGGATGGGTGATGGATGGGTGGATGGGTGGGTGGATGGGTGGGTGATGGATGGGTGGATGGATGCACAGACAGACAGGATAGAAGGGAAAAGGATAGATGGATGAATTAATGAGAAGAATGGTGGAAGGATGGAAAAAAGGGAGGGAAGGAGGGAGAACACATGCATGAAAAGAGAGATGGAAGTAAAAAGCTGAGGGAAAAGGAGAAAAGGAAGAACTATGCAAAGGAAAGGAGGGAGAGAAGGAGAAATATACTGATATAAGACATTAATTCATATTTATATTAAAAGTATACTCATAGCAAGTCATCAGAGAGCATTAGTTATTTTATGCAATAAATGTTTAACATAATGTCTACTCTGTGCCCAGCCTTGCTTAAATACTGTACAAAGATTAATTTATTCAAGCCTTGAGGTAGGAATCAGTATCAGGAACCATCATCCTCATACTATTTTACAGATGTGCAAATCAAACAGCAGGGAAGTCGGTGATTGTTGAGTAGAGGTGGGAAGAAGGAGAGTGAGAAAAAGAGGGGGACATGTCACCTTGTCTATAGATTAGTTGTGATTGTACTATTTTTATGCTAATCGGTGTCTGTTAATATGTTTTTGTACTTTTATTTTTTTAAATTAAAAAAAAACAATACAGGAAATACGAAATTATAAACAAAGAAAAAAAAGAAAAAGAGGGGGAGGGAAAGGGGAGGAAAGGGGGAGGAAAAACCCAGCAACACTGTGCACACCCAGAGGGAAAGAACAAAGAAAGATTTGGTCCCGGCAGCAACTAAGGAGACCATCCAGGTTAACCCAAAAGCAGTGTCTCTCCAAACAAATGAAGCAAGGAGACATTTGCGTGTTTGTGCTGATGCGACTTCTCACCACATGTAGAAGCAGACACATTCCTGGGCATATGAAGTTTCTTCCACATACTGCATATTTTAAAATGGTAGATGGAAATACCTCTGGGGTGGAGAATCTGGCAATGTAAAGAGATCATAGTGGGTGCAGTTTAGTCTTGGACACCTAGAAGTTCTGGGCAGAATTTAGCCAGTTCTGTCTGGTTCTCTCTGGAGGGCTTTATCTGAGACAAAGAAAAATGTGAAGGGATTTTAGCAGTCAGGAGCTTATTCCCCACAATCACAGGGCCTTGACTGGAAGTTCTTAGTAGTTCGCTCTATGTACAGACCCTTTGTCATCAGAATGAGTGCACAGTGGTGCATGCTGGAGGCAGGAAGATTGCAAATTCTAGGCAAACTTGAGCAACTTAAAAGGACCCTGTTTCAAAATTAAAAGCAAAATAAAGTGCTGGGGGTGTAGCTCAGCTCAAAGGCCATGAGTTCAGCGTTTTCACAGAGAGCGCCGTCCTGCATGTGGGTGGGTGAAGCATCTGAGCACCTAAATCAAAGGGGCCTTTCACTTGCTGCTGAAACTGTGTCCATTAACAAGTCACCCTTGAGTTTACCCCACATGAATCCCCATTTACCCACTGTCCTCCTGCGAGCTTCTCTTTCTCTCTCTCTCTCTCTCTCCCCCATGCTGTAGCCAAGGAGGTCCACGAGGAGCTGCTCACTGTGAACTTCACAATCAACAACCTTCGCTACTCAGCGGACATGGGCCATCCTGGCTCCCCCAAGTTCAACATCACGGACACGGTCATGCAGCACCTGGTCAGCAGCCTGCGACCCCCTCCAGCTCTCCACCCCCATTCCGGGGCTCTTTCCTGTCTCCGACCGACACTGGCTCCCTCCTTCCTTTCAGCTCAGCCCTTTGCTCCAGAGTAGTAGTCTGGGTGCCAGATACACAGGATGCAGGCTCGCTGCGCTGAGGTGAGAAACATCTCCCAACCCCACGCTACCCTTCCTCCCCACCCACGTCCAGTGCGGGAGGACTCGGAGATCAGACTGTGGAGCTGGGATGAGTGGTTCATGCTCTCTTCTTGGTCTCTTAAATTCCTCATCTTAGTTCTTTTAAAACTTCATTTTAGTATATGTTTGTGATACATTGTAAATACATTCATTGTAGGGAATTGGCACCTATGCAAAAGGGTAGCTTGATCCTTTGAACTTCCCTTTCCCCTTCCTTTCCTCTCTCTTCTGTCTTCACCCTCAGATCCTTTCCATCTCCACAAAGTCCATCTCCCCATTTCTTACCCTTTCTCTTTATTTCACTCTTTCAATTATACACTCTTTGGGTTTCACACATAAGGGGAACCATGTGACATTTCATGTCTGTGTCTGATTGATTTCCTTTAGCATTATAGACTCACGCTGCATCCATTTGCCCACAAATGGCTCAATGTTCTACTTCTTTATGGCTGCAGTATTACATTTTCTCTATCCACTGATCTGTTGGCCTGATACAGGCCATTCCCAGGATTTACCTGAGTTATGCAGCTATTAACAAAGTAGGCCTGTATCCCTATAATACTCTGTCTTTGACTCTCTGGGGAAGATACTTGGAAGAGATATAACTGGGTCACATGGAATTTCTATTCCAAGTTTTCGAGAAATCGGCATTCTGGTTGCCGTAATTTTACATTCTTACCAACAATGCACGAGAGGTCCTTTTTCCTGCTCAACCTCACTAGCATTTCTTGTTGTTTGAATTTTTTACGACAGCCATTCTTTGGAGAATAATGTGGAATCTCGGTGTGGTTTTGACTTGCGTTTTTCTAATGCCCAGAAATACTGAGTTCGTTTTCATGTATCTGTTGGTCATTTGTATTTCTTCTTTGGAGAGCTGTCTATTCAGTTCACAACCTTCACTACTCAGTGGAAGTGGACACGGGCCATCCTGGCCATCCTTTCAGTCCAGTTGTTGATGGGAACTGTCCCACTCTCACCACTCCCGTTCAGTATAGTACTTATACCTTATTTATTTTGTAACAATTTAACATGATGTGGTGCTACGGATGGAGCCCAGAGCACTGCACATTCTAGACAAGTATTCTACCATGGAGCGCCACCATTTAATTTTTTAAATATAAAAAAACTTATAATTTGTTATACAACTTGATATTCCAGTATACCTGGTGTACTGATGGCACATTCCCGCTAAGTGCACCTCTCCTCATGTAGTCACCATTTCTGTGTTCTCTGACCAGCATCATCCCCTTCCTCCTCCCAGGCCCTGGCAAACATCATCCAAATTTCTACTTCTATAAGTGTTACATGCTTCACATTTTTTATACCACTTGTAAGTCAGAACATGTATATTTTAAATGTTTTATTATGAAAATTTTCAAATACATAAAAAATAATAGTATCTACTCATGTACCAATGGCCCAGGTTCAATAGCTCATGGTCAACATTAACTCACCTATCTTTCCTTGCTACTTCTCACTGTACCAAAACATATTCTGTGTATATATTATAAATATTTTAGTGTCTGTTTCCAAGGGATAAAGATTATTTTTTCCACTAATAATTTCAAGGATGTTATCATGCCTAAAAAGTAATTCCTTAACAGTTTTGTAATGCGAGGCAGTGAGTGCTTACATTTTCTGTTCCCACAGATCAGCTTGCATTCAGTTGGTGTTTATTAAGTACTACTATTTTTTCATATTTTCATTCAACTAACACAGCTCCTCTGAGACAGGAAGTGGGTACCACAGTGACAAGGCAGACTTTTCCTGACTTGATCCAGTGGAGAACAGATACTAAACAGGAAAATAGACATTTAGGTAATATGGGGGGTATCCCTTTCAAATGGGATAAAGTGGTTTGGAACACTAGGGAAAGCAGATTTACCCAAGGATACTTTTGAGCTGTGCCCCAATAGTTTCCTGACCAGGAAAACTACTCCAGGCAGAGAGAACAGCATGGACAAAGGTCCTGAGGTGAGAATGAATTTGTTTTCAGTAACCAGCAAAGAGGGCAGTGTGACTGGAGCAGAGAATGCAAGAGGGAATGAGAGAAGGTGAGATTTGAGATATAAAGAAGATCTGCAGTGTTTAGAGTCTTAGAGGTCTTTCTTGTCTTGTAATTGTAGTAAAATGCACATAATTTACCACCTGAATTGCCCATTTTCTCATTCCCATGATGAAACACCTGAAGCAATTAACTTACAAAGTAAAAAGGGTTTACTTCTGCTTGTCGTTCTGGAGGTTCCAGTCCTAGATGGTGGCTCCATTGATTTTGGGCACATCGTGGTGGGACTGTGTAGTGGAGCAAATCATTTTCATAAATATCAGAAGACAAATTAAGATGAGTGGTGTGACCTCATTATCCCCTCCTGAGACTTAAGGGCTTCGCATGAGACCTGCCTCCTAAAGGTCCTCAGCGTCACCCAACTGTGCCACCTGAAGACTAAGCCTTTAGCACATGAACATTCAGCAGACTATGACTAACTCAAGTCTTACCATATTAACTACTTTGGGGTATGCAGAGCAGTAGTGTTAAATATCTTTACAATGTTTTACAACTATTACCACCATCAACCCCAGAAATTTTCTCTTCCAAAACTCTGAAGAGTTTCTAGACTCAGTCCTTGTTTGGCACTAATACCCTCTTCCTTCTCCCCCACCCCTGCCACTCACCAGTCCATTTCCTTTATGTAGGAACTTGATGGTTCTAGGGACCTCCTATGTGTGGAACAATACTGTATTTGTCTTTTTATAACTGGCTTATTTTGTATAGAGGTTCCTCAAATAACTAAAACTAGAAATTCTATTTGACCCAGATATTCCCCTTCTAGGTATTGTCCCGAAAGAGTTAAAGACACCATATTACAGTAATACATGAATGTCCATGTTTATAGCAGCACAGTTCATAATAACAAAATCTTATATGTTAAACCCACAAGGGAGCACTAGGCTACCATAAAGAAAGATAAACAAGTTATTCGTAGGAAGATGGATGCACCTTGAGACAATAATGTTATCTGAGGTGTGCCTGGGAAGTAACCCAAGAAAAAAGGAAGGACAGAAGCTTCCAGACAGAAAAAGTATGATTACATGTAGATTCAGTTAATGCCTCGACAAGAGCAGGCGGTGGGCCGTAAGGTGTGCAGTGGCCACAAGTGGAGAGATGCCACCTGGCCTCCACTCGCCAAGCGTTCTTATCTCCCTCCCAGGTCTGTGAAGAATGGTGCCCAGACACAGGTGGACATCCTCTGCACCTACCAGCGGTCCTCCAGCAGCCAGAGTCTGTCTGCCAAGCAGGTATTCCATGAGCTGAGCAGGCAGACCCGTGGCATCACCCGGCTGGGTCCCTACTCTCTAGACAAAGACAGCCTCTACCTCAATGGTGAGTAACCCACAGCCCCAGCTCCCCAGACAGTTACCAGTTCTTTAGGGTAGACTTGGGGTTCCAATCCTGCCTTCACCCACCAGCTCTCACAGCGTCATACCAGGCTAGTCCTTGGCAAATCTCTTTCTGCAGGTGAAGAAACTGAGGCAGAGATGGGTTAAGTCATTTTCTCAGGTGGGCACAGCATGAGCCTGTTTCCACCCTCCATTATCAGGCTCTGCTCTATGCATTTAACTCACAGAAGACTCAGCCTGGAGAGACCTCAGCAGAAAAGAACATCTGCCCCTCATTCTGATTTTTCCTCACTCTTCATGACTGACACTCTTGAGTGGGTTCCCAGTGATGGGAAGGAAGGCAGGTATTCTGAAACCTAGGTATCTGAGCTTCGGAAACACTGGGCAGTAGCACCCATGTTGACTCAGGGAAGGACGGTGCTAGAGAGGGTACTGCCTGTGTGGCTGCCATAGGCAAATGGTAACCGTGGAGAAGTTTATCAAATTGCTACCTTCCCCTTCTCTTGTCCCCAACCTGGAATGGAACTCATACTCTCGTCACAGTTGCCCCAAGAAGTGAGCAGGGAGACATTCTGGGCCTTCTCTACTCCCGTGTTTAAAAAGAGAGAAGTTGAGTCACAGGGAGGAAAGGGGACCACCCTCATAGTAAGTTTCTGGCCAATCTGGATCTCGATATTCTGACTTTATGTCTGGCCCTTTTGGTTTGGCCATTTGAAGGGCTTGTGTAGGATCCTCCCTGACATAAACTGCACAGGTTATGTGATGCATTTCGTTGTTCAGTCTGTATTTATCAAGCATGTACTATAATATTCACCTTGTACCTGGCATCAAAGATAGGGGTGACTTGCATGTGCATCCAGTACTAGTATAAATGCCAGTGGGGCAGAGACTGCTTTGTTCAATACTAGCCCAAATATAAATGGAGCCCTGGACATAATAAATGTTTATTAAATATCCACTGGATGGAGAGGTAGGTTGGAGGGAGGGTGTAAAGGCAGAGGATGGCCTGGGTGGATGTAGATGTAAAAGAGAGATGTGGGCATAAATCCTATGATAGCTTCTTATTGGGAGCATCTTGTAGATGTGGGTAAGGAAGAGACAAGTCTAAAATCAGGAAGATTTTTCATGATGATATTGAAAGCAAGTCCAGGAAAGTGAGTTAACATTCACTAAGTACACACCGGGAAAGTTACTCATGCAGAACTACATGCAGGGACTAAAGCACGGTGAGAGCATGGCGTATGGGATTGTTCCTCCACCTTCCTTTATGTATGACTTTTGTTTTTCAGGTTATAATGAACCTGGTCCGAAAGAGCCTCCCACCAGTACGTCTCTGCATGCAGTGTCCCTTTCCTTCTCTGTAGCTCTTGGGCCAAGCTTTTGTCTTCATTCACGGAGGGAGCTTGCTGCAAACTCAGGCCATCTCCTGGGTCAAGCTAAGATTTCAGTGAGAGAAAGAATGCTGAGTGCTTGGACTATGCTTGAACCTGTGACCACGGTGTTGAATTTCTGAATTTGCCATGCTCCTCTGGATTGGGGGTAGAAGTCTGAAAATAAATTTCCTATGAGGTCAAGGACTGGCATCAGATAAGGACCATGTAGCTTATGTCTCCTTTTGGCAAATCTACAGGAGTCTCACCATGGGCTACGTTGTCAGCCTGCAAACCTGAGGCTACTCAAGTGGTTTTGTGGATTCTCTCATCTAGTGGTCCACTCAGCTACTTTTCAAGCCATCAGTTCTTCCATATCACAAGTTATGCCTTTTCCCAGTTACCATCTTTCCAGCTATCCATTCATCTAAATGCCTATCCATCCATCCACTCATCCATCCATCCACCCAGTCTTCTACCCCTTTGCCTGTCTGTCCTTCCTCCCTTCTTTCCATCCATCAGCCACCCATCGGGCTGCCCAGCCACCATTGTGCCCATTCACCCACTTGTCCTTTCCTCTTTTTCTCCTTCAATCTCTACAACTTTTCTTCCTTGTTTCTATGAATTTTGTCTTCGCTTTTGATCCTTCATTTATTCATTTTCCTTCTGTCTATTCCTTCAGCCCTTCAATGTTCTCTCAGTTCATTCACTTTTCCTCTTTAGTCTTCCTCTTTTGTTCACCCACTCTCATTTATTTGAGTTAATTTCATTCAGAGGCTTGATCATGCCTCTACTCACACAATCACTCTTCTTCTCAGTCTGCTTTATGTCCCACTTACGAATAGTTGTTCTGGCTTGGACCACTGATGGAGATCAAGTGAGCTTACTGGGGCTTCTCTTGCTTTGTGGAGTCTCTGTCCCTCACTGATGACAATGTTTTCCACAGCTCCTGAGCCAACCACCACATCGCTGCCATCATCAACATCTGTGCAGCCAGAAGCCACAAAAGGTATCAAGGGATCTCTTTTCCTCCCATAAAATAATATTTCTTTGGAGAAGATGTCTTAGTTACTTCTTCTTTTTGCTGAAATAAAATAGCTAACACCCAAAGTTAAAGGAGGGAAGGTTTATTGGAGCTCAGAGTTTGTAGAGGTTTCAGTCCATAGTTGGCCAACTCCAAGGCAGGACAGCATGGCAGAGGGTCATTGCAGAGGAGAAACGGTGCATGGCAGGCAGAAGGCAGCAAAAGCAGCAAGTGACAGCAACAGCCCTCTTTCTGCCCCTTATATTCTATCCAGGCTATATCTCCTTATGGATAACGGGAGAGCCTTCCCATTATCCATAGCCAGAGCTATGCCAAACCCATCAATACAGTAATCACACAACTTAATCCCAGCATCACACACCCTAGAGCTAGACACCTCCGAAAAGCTCCACCTATGGCCCCGTGAGGCTGTGGGGGGACATCTAGACATCAGCCAGAACAGAAGGTGAAAGAGCAGGAGGAGGAGTAAGCAGAGGCAAAAGAAGAGGAAACGGGGGAGGGGAAGGGAAAGACTGGAAAGAGGAAGAATGAGAAGTGCTGGCTGTCACATAAGAGCTAGGAAACCACGATGTGAAGATTATAGTGTCAGGGTGATCATTAGAATCACAGATTAGTCTGGCAATTTAGTCCTATATCTTCCCTCACAGAAATGTCATCTTGTAAAATAAACACACCATCACAATGAAACGTGGGGTTGGGGAGTGCATTTTGGCACAGTATGGAGAAGGGAGGATTTTCTGGAGAAAATCCCACCTGAACTGAGTCTTTCAGTATGAGTGGAAATGCTTCAGGCAGACAGGACATGAAGGGTGTTCCTGGCAGATGGATCTGCATGAGTAAAGCCTCAATTGGCCGAGTGTGTTGTGAGGTTTGGTGGGAATTTGGTTTGCATGGAGCGTAAGTCTCAACTCAGAGTATACGGATGCATGAGACTGAAAGCCCCACGGGAACCAGATTGGAAGCACCCGCGATCCCAAGAAGTTCGAACTTCACACTGAAGGCCATAGGGAACAACGGGTTGCCCTAGAGCCGAGTAAGTCCTAGTGAAATTTCCATTTCAGAAAGATTCTTGTGTTCATGAGTAGAATGTCCTCTAAATAGGGGATCCAGCGACTCTGCTGTGGCGTTAGCCTGGGTCAGAGAACATAAGAGCTGAGCTGGGATGGGGAAGGAGACCGGAGGTACCTGAGGAACATTCAGCCAGCAGGACGGTATCACCTGGTGGTGAGGAAGCATGCAGACTCTACTTGGATGGCCACACTGGTGGGAGTGGTGCTGCTGGGAGAGAAGATAACAGGTGCTCGCTGCAGGATTCCCATCTGGCGTCAGGCCAGCGCTCAGGTGTACGCATCTCTCTCCTCCCTTCCTGCAGCCACGGGGCACCCCCTAAAGACTCTCACACTCAACCTCACCATCTCCAACCTCGGGTACTCACCAGACATGAGCAAGGGGTCAGCCAAGTTCAACTCCACCGAGAGGATCCTACAGTACCTGGTGAGACCTTGGTCCAGCAAGTACTAGAGGAGTAAATCCCACCCAGCAGCTCCATGGACCCCTGCCCTCCTGACTCTCCTTTTCCTTCCTCCTCAGCTCGGATCCTTATTGCAGAAGACCAGCCTGGGCTCCTCCTATGCAGGCTGTTGGCTAACCTCCCTCAGGTGAGCGAACAGCCGGGCCACACGCCAGCAAGGGCCGTCCCTCTCCATGGTTCCTGCTTTGCGGTCTTCCCACTGCCTGTGTCCTGGCTCCTGCTTCCTTCTGGTTCCCATCCCCAGCCAGAGCCTCAGAACTTCTCTAGAGTCTCCATGTCCTTTTCTCCCAGGCCTGAGAAGGACGGAGAAGCCACTGGTGTGGATATAATCTGCACCTATCATCCTGACCCCATGGTTTCTGGGCTGGACAGTGAGCGACTGTACTGGGAGCTGAGTGAGCTGACCCATGGCATCACCCAGCTGGGCAACTACTCCTTGGACCAGGAAAGTCTCTACGTCAATGGTGAGCAGCAGCTGTCTATGCTGGGTTGCAGTGTAGAGCCCACATTCTACCCTTCCAGGGCTCCTTGATCCCTGTTCCACTCCCAACATCTTTCCTTCCCTCTCTCTATCTCTCTCTGCAGGTTACACCCACCAAACTTTAGTAACAACCCCCAGTGGTGAGTACTCATTGACATCCCCTGTTCCCCAAGAACTGCCCCTTACATGCAAGCAAGGAAACATCAAGCCCAGCCCACATCTCTAACCACAGGGAAAAGAAGGAATTAGAGACACAGGCTGAGAAGTCATTGCCATAAAATCAGCTATGAATCACCTCCATATTATTGGCTGCACACAGAAAAATAGCCATGAGATATTGGTTGGGTGACGAGGTGTGGCAGCATGCAAGAGTATTGCTTGAACTCAGGAGTTTGAGACCACCATGGGCAGCATAGCAAGATGCTCCCTACCCCAGAATACTGCTTGGGTGGATGGATGGAAGAAAATAAGGGAACAGTTGAGTATAAACACTGTGTGCAAAGATTTTAGGCCTCTATGCCTCTGTGTTTGGCCTAACTCTGTGTGTGGACAGGACAACTTCTTTGCCAATGGTGAGTGATTGTGCAGAAATGGATTTACAGCCACCATTACTTATCCCTATTCCATTTCCTGCCCTCTATGAGACAGTCTGCTCAAAGCCTTTCCCAAAGTACTGTGGGGATGGTCTTTACCAGTGTTTCAGATGAACAGCATGGAATTCTTTGACCAAAGTAAAGTCATCAATTTTAGTTTTTTAAGTATTTATCTCTCATTCATTTTCCTGCAGTGTTATTACGGTATAATTGGCAAGTGAAATTGTATATATTTAAGCTAAACAGTGCAATGATTTGGTATAGGCATAATTTGTGAAATGAAGACCACAATCAAATTAGTACATTCATCACCCCACACGATTATTATACATGTGATATACACATGGAGAGAGAGAGAGAGAGAGAGAGAGAGAGAGGGAGAGAGAGAGAGAGAGAGAGAGAGAGAAAGAGAGGTAACACCACTTCTCAGAAAATTTCAAGTATACAACATGGTATTATTAACTCTAACCACCATGCTTAACAATAGACCTCCATAACTTTTTCATATGATGGAAACATTTTAAACATTTTTGTTTTGTTTTGTTTTGCTTGAGACAGGGTCTCACTATGTAGTTCAAGCTACTTTCAACTTAAGTAGCCCAGGCTGGCCTCAAACTCACAGAGATCCTCCAGTCTCAGCTTCCTGAGTGCTGAGATTACAGGCATGAACCACCACGCCCCATGATTTTTCTTTGTTTCCTAAAATTAAGTTTATTTTAACCATTAATGGGGTGCCATGCAATGTTGCACAGTATACATTTTCTAATGTTTGAATCATGCTAAACCTATCTCTTCGTAAATGTATCATTTATGGTAAAAACTTCAAAACTCTGTCTTCTAGATTTTTGAAATATGCAGCATATTCTTGTTGCCTGTGGTTGCCCCACTATGCAGTAGTATGTGAGAACTTCCTGCTGCTATCTAACACCCTCCCCCATCACTCCCTCTATTCACCTAGCCTTGGATTCACCTCAGTCTCCTCTCAACTTCTGTGAGATTGACTGTTTTAGATCCCACATGGTGAGATCACATGGTACTTGTCTTTCTGTGCCTGGTTTATTTTCCTGAGATAATTATCTCCAGTTCTATCCATGTTACTACAAACGACAGGGCTTTCTCCTGTGCAGGACTTTCCATTCTACGTTAGATAAAAGTGCTGAAAGTGGACATCCTCACTGTGCTCCAGATCTTAAAGAAAGTACTCTCACCTTTTCTCTATTCAATATGATGTTAGTGGTGAACTGATCATAAATGGTTTTACGGTGTTTAAGCATGGTAAAGACAGCAGAGCTACTATTAACGGAATGCCATGAGGGCTTCCTCTTAGAAAAGGTGAATTGAGGTGGGCCTTCTGGAACAGTGTATTATGTTCCCACAATTGGGCAAAGCGCCAGGATAAGACATAAACACATCAGACACAAGTCCCTGCTTTCCTGGAGCTCCATTTCATTGGGCTCCTGAAGCCAAAAAGAAGGTAAAAAGAGTATTCCAGAAAGTGAGGACTATATAAGCAAAAGAAGGAATGCTCAGATCATGAGAACCCTTGTAAAATCCATTTTTGCCCTCCTTGGGATAACTTTCCACTTGGGAGTCTCCTGCACCCCCAGCTTGCAGGCTTCATTTTGGTGGATTCTGATAGTGTGAGGAGGTCTCCTAGGGTGCTGTGACTCTGTGCAGAAAACTCAGAGTCCCCAACTGTCTCTTCTTCCTCTCTGTGGCTCCAGGCTATGTAACCCAGAATGCGTCCACCTGGAGTGAGTACCAGCTAAGCTTCCACATCCTCAACTGGAACCTCAGCAACCCAGACCTTGCATCCTCAGAGTACAGCGCATTGCTGAGGGACATCGAGGACAAGGTGGAGACTACATCCTCATGTCTTCCCTTCTCTTGGTATCCCCTCACTGCTCCATCTGACTCACATCTATTACTTCAAGTCTTCTCTTTACCTATGTGTCCTGGCTTCTCCGGAATTCTCAAGAGTGGTACACTGGCTGCCTTTCCCATTTCCCAGATGGCCAAACTGAGACTCTGAAGGGCATGGTATGCTTGAGGTCCTACAGCAAGTTAGGGGAAGAGTCTAATTTGAACTTCAATCGCTTTTGTTACAAGGCCTATGTTCTTTCTTGCGTTCTTCCCTCCACCCTAAGAGACTTCTATCTCACCCATCCTCCTACCCTTTCTAGGTCACCATACTCTACCGAGGCAGCCAGCTACAAGATGTCTTCCAGTCCTGCCAGCTCACCAATTCGACGTAAGTTCTGTGGGTTGGAAGCATTGTCTGAGCTGGTGACGTGGCTCTAACCCTATGTGACATATCCTTAGACTGGAAATCCCCAGTATGTTTCCCATTCCTCCCCACATTCCTGCCAGCCACTCCTACAAGTTATGTATTTTCTATAGAAATCTATTTCTATAGATTTCATTGTAGGAAATGGGTATTCTCCATACAGAGCCACCAAGTCCCAGCACTCACTCTTTTACCTGTTCTGGAAATGTAGGAAAAGCAGATTTGTGAAGTAAAACTCAAAACACCAGCCAAATAATAAGCATTTACCATTGGCCAGGCTCCTCAATGAGCACTTCCATGCATGATTGTCTTGTTTAATTCTCACAACAGCCCCTGTAATGGTAGATACAATGACCATCTCTTTTGATTAGATGGTAAAACTGAGTGTATTAGTCAGGTATAGGTTGCTGAGACAGAAGTATCTAAAGCATGCAACTTAAAGAAGAAGAGAGTTATTTTTATTTCACAGTTTCAGAGGGTTCAGTCTGTGGTCAGGATTGAGCCTCCAAGACAGAAACATGGTGGAAGGGCATGGTGGAGGGATGCTGCTCACTTCATGGCAGCTCTTAAGTAAAGAAAGACCAGAGACAAGCGGATACCCTTCTACATTATGCTTTCAGTGACCCACCTCCTCCAACCAGATCCCACCTCCTCATAGACATTCAGCTGTGAACTCATCAATGCATTCATTCACTGATGAGTTTAGTATTCCTGTGATCCAGTCACCTCCCAAAAGGTCTATCTCTAAGCATATAAGCCTTTGTGCAGGTATCTCAGATCTAACCTGATGCTGAGGCATAGAGAACTGATTCTTCAAGGACTCTCAAAGTTGAGATTTGAGCTCAGGTCTCTCAGAGCTGGAAGAAGGAACTAAGACATAAATACAGAGAAAACAAAGGTCATTGAACACAGTGCTGGTGATATTTCCAAACTTTAGATTTCAAATTTCAGTTTGTCTTTAACATTGTAAGAATACCTCCCTCCTCAGTGATGACAGAATGTGTAAACCACTTCTCAGAGGGTCCTGATACATAGAAAGTACTTAGTGCATCTTCCTGATGATTTATTTTATTGCTTCTAGCTTGAATTCCTGGAAGGCTTCCCATTTTGAGCAGTCTCTTCTCTAGACTGAGTGCAGAGGCAGCTAGGCAACCTCCACCTCCTTCCCCTAGGCCATCGGTTCCTTAAAGATGGCAACCTGAGAGAAACAATCATCTGGTTAAATTGCTGGTGGTGTTTGCTGCTATGTTGAGTGTGGTCTGGATTCCTGCGCTTTCTGTTTCTAGGTCAGACTCCAAGCTGGTCACTATCAAGTTGTTTTTCTCCTCCCATCTGAACCCCAATCTTGTGAAACAAGTTTTTCTAAATAAGACCTTGAATGCTTCATCCCACTGGCTGGGTGCCACCTACCAGTTGACGGACCTATGTGTAACAGGTACAAAGTGAGATGATCAGTTTTGTAGCTGGAAGAGATGGCACAATGAGGAAGGATGGGTCTTTTAGAGAAGCAATGAGGTGGATGGAGGTTCTAGCAGGGAAAGAGGGATTTCTAGAGTCCCATGTTGAGAAGCCTTGGCAGTGGGTCCTCCAGAAGAAGCAGAAAGAGGAGGAAAATGCAACCTTACAAACAAAATAAGTGGTTATTTTTGCATGCAGGCTTTTTTTAGCCCAAAATGTGGGGTACTGAGAGTTGCCTCTGTAGGCAACTTATTATGAATAATACATTGATTAGTTCATTCATTCCACAAATACTTAGTGAAAGTTAACAAGCGCTGATAATACAGTGTGACATTTGCTACAGTAAGAGAATTTCCAGAGACTGTGGGCACCCCAAGAGGGGATGTACAGCTCTATCTTGAAAAATTCCCTGTAGGAAATGATGAAGAAGATGAGATCTAATGGAGAAAAAGACCTAGCCAGGCAGAAACAAGAAGGAACTGTGTTCCATGCATCTATAACCTAGAAGATAGAAAGAATGGAATATTTGAGGGGAATTTGTTTGAAGTTTGGTGTGACTGGAGAATGCATTTTGATATTATAGAATCTCTACATTTGAAGTTAAATATGTGGGTAGTGCCTTTGTTGGGTTCTGGAATGGCTGCAGCAGGGACATCACACACTTGGAGGTCTGCTTTGGGATCCACCTTGTATGGAAGATGGGTTGGGAGGAGGAGGAAGCCCAGAGGCAGAAAGATCCATCAATTAAGAACTTAAGGCATTAATCAGAATCTCTTACAAAAGCGTGTGACAGGTGCATAGTGGTGTAATCAATACCTCATTTGATGACCGCACTTTAAGGATACTCATTCTCCTCTTCCTTGAACACAGTGAATTCACATTGCTTGGTGGGGAAAAAAGGATTGAGCAAGCCAAGCATGGTGGCGCACACCTCTAATCCCAGCTCTTGGGAGGCTGAGGCAGGAGGATCACTGTGAGTTCAAGGCCAGCCTGGGTTCCATAGTGTGTTCAAGACCATCCTGGACTACATAAGACTCTGTCTCAAAATTTAAACAAAAAGAGTTGAGCAGGCAGATGGATGGGATGGATAGAGTGGAGGAGTTCATAAGGGGTCTTATGTAGCTCACCTTCACATCCTCAGCTCAGGCCTCACTGCCAGCAGTAAGTAGAATGGCTTGAACTTTCTTAAAACTCTCCCTTGATGTTGGATTCTAATGATTCTTACATACTTTTCTTTTAATTCTAGAAGTGAAGCCATCTGTTACTCTACCAACAGAAATGCCACCAAGCATCTCCAGCTCCCAACAATTCCAGCTGAATTTCACCATCACCAACCTACCCTATTCCCAGGATGTGTCCCAGCCAGACTCTGCCAAGTATCAACATAGCAAGAGAAGTATTGAGAAAGCGGTGAGTATGGGGATTGTCAACCTGTTCCCGGGCAAAGGCTGACCTGGGAATACTGGGCAATTGGAGGGTGACTTCTTATAACAGTTCTTGAAGAGATTTTTAATTAGAACACATTAGTAATACATAGTATGCATGTATCACTATAGTACGCTGCTGGAGACTGACTCTTATCCCTATTTTGCAAATTAAGAAATAGGTACAGAGAGGTTCAGTAGAGTCCAGCTGTATCACACCCTGGAACAGAACATACACCTGAGCAAGTTTCTGAAAGAGAAAAAGAAAAAACAGGGTTATGTGATCAGTGACTGTAGATTTTCCTAACCACTGGACATGGGATTCTAACCTAAAAATGATTGTCCTTTCAGCTTAACCAGCTTTTCCGAAACAGCAGCATCAAGAGCTATTTTTCAGACTGTCAAGTTTCAGCATTCAGGTGAGTTCTAGCTCATGACCTAATGACTCTAGGAGCTTCTGCTATACCTTAAATAAAAGTGTCCCTTGTCATAGTATTTCAGTTCCTAGCTGTTATGGAAGATAGCACTGTGATATACAGCTGTTACCTGAAAACAAGCTTCTTCCTAAAGTGGCTAGTCCAGCTGGCTTAGAAACTCAAGGAAACTTGTATATCCTCAAGGACATGGAGGTGCCCAATGCTGGGAGCCATTGAATGTAGAACCTTCGTCTTAAGAAATCAACTACTGGAGTAAATATATGAATGTGCTAAAATTAACAACATCAAACTACTTATCTTTTATTTTTACTTTGACTTGGAGTTAGAAAAAAAAATAAAGACTTGGACTTGCGCTTACCAAGAAGGAGGGAAAATTTCAAGAACCATCATAAAGGATGTGTCCCAAATATATGATGAATATTTTAATAAATTTTAAAATTACAGTGAAAGACACACTGCTATTCATCCCTATCAAAATATTCCCCCTCATTTTGAATAAACTTGTCCCATCCTTCTTGCCACTTTCTGAAGCAGTTCTGGAAGTCCTCTTTCATGAGAGTCTTTACATGTAATCAAAAACACAGTAAATGCTGCTGTTGAGTTTTGTCCAATAAAAAGGCAGCCTTGTAGGAATATTGTGATGTCTCCTCATACTTTACTCACTAGATCTGGCACTACGCAACTCTGGCTCTGAGCCAAAGTGAAAATGATGGTGAAAGGTAAATGTTTTGAATCAATTCGGGATATAGAGGCAGCCAGGACAGTGTAACTAAAGAGCCACTCACGAAAGAGGACTTCCAGAAGTGGCAAAATTGAGAGGATAAATGAGGGGGAGTATTTTGAAGGAGATTAATAGCAATGTGTCCTTTACTGTAATATATTTTTAATTTAAGCTTTCACCATATTTCTAGATTACATTTCATATGTCCAAAAGTATTGTCCCTTCATCAGATAAAATAAAGTACCTTCAAAATGGCAGCATCTCACAAGAAAAGCAATGCAGCAGCCCACAGGTCATCTACACCCCAAGTGATTTTTATCACTAGTTGTAGACTATAGTTGCCCTGAAATTAGATCTCCAAGTTTCTAAATTAATGGTTAAATGGATCTTTTTGTCATATTGTTGTGTTCAAGGTTTGCAAAAGGAACAATTTAATATAGGACACATAATTTATAAGATTATTTTGTAGTAGTCACCCAAAGAGTTTAGTACAGATGAGTACAAGAAATCTGTCTACACACTAAAGACCTGAAGAATCCAGGTGAGGGTCTAGATCCCATGGCAATGTCCTGCATGAGTCCAGCTAAAGACCTAGAGCCCATGAATGCCTCCCATGAGTCCAACTGGAGACAAGAGCCCAGCACAATGTCTCATTCAGGGCTGTTTCATGGATCTTTTGGGAAGGTCCAAGTGTCAGCGGTGGAAGCTAGAAAGTCTGTGCCAGCAGGATGAAGGATCTGTACCAGCAGGCTCAGGGAATCTTCACTGGAGCTAGGAAGCAATACTCATAGTAAGGACCAGAGCTCCCCCCAAAAGTACCACAGCCATTCTAAGCAACAGTGAGGTCCCAAGCTCCTCCAACAAGGAGAATTGCCAAGTCCATATCAGGAAAGCCAGTATGACAAGCTTCTCCAGGACATTGAACAGCGCACCATCTTCCCCTCTGGAGCCAGGAAGCAGTGCTCAAAGTAAGGACCAGAGCTCCCCCAAAGAGAACCATAGCCATTCTCAGCAACAACAAGGTCCTGAGCTCCATCAATGATGAGAATAGCCAAATCCATATCAGGCAAGCCAGCAGGACAAGCTCCTCCAGGAGAACCAACAGCTCAGGGGAAACAACAGCACCTCTTCTTCTCCAGTTCTCCCTTTTATTTTGTTGGCAACAATCGTCAGGTGGGCCTCCCGCATCTAGGATCACACTGGTTCGTTTCAGCTGGGCATTGCAAGTTGAACAATTGTCAATGCATCATACATACCCTTTGCTCTTGTGCGTTATTAAATTATCTGTCCTATTTACTAAATTTCAGGTGGTGTAAAAATGAATAAAAAAGATCTGGAGTCTTTAAAAGTTTCATCAACTAAATGGTCCAAGAACACTGGAAACTTTTCGGCTAGAAAAAGAAACACTTCTTTAGGGTCAGTTAATGGTGCTCTGAGAAAGTAGTGCTCCTCAACCATCACTGCACGTCACTCTCAGAGATTTTGAAAATGTTCATATTTGGGTCACATCAAACATTCTTAGTCAGTCTATTTGGGGATGAAGCCTAAACAAAGATACTTTGTAAAAGTCTTCCCAAGCAGTTCTGTGTTGGGTCCAAGCTAAGATCTTCTGTTTCAAGTAGAAAGATGCAGACAAGGTGCATAGACTGTGATAGTGAAAACAATCAACTACAGAAGAGAGGACCATGGAGGATGGAAGGCTAGAGTCAGAACCCACACTCTACCTGTGCTTTCCAGTAGGCTAACCATTAGCCACATGGAGCAATTTAAATTTTTATGGAGCTTTTGAGTGTAACTCACACACCATACAATTCATTCTTTGAAGTATCTAACTTAGTGGTATACTTATAGAGTAGTACAACCATCCTCACTGATTAATTTTCACCAGCTACTAAGAAACTCATTACCTTTTTTTAGCAGTCAATCTCTTTTCTTCAGTCCCTGGCAACCCCAAGTCTACTTTCTGTCTCTGGATTTGCCTACTTGGAGCATTTTAGATAAGTGGGATCATATGATAACTCTCATTTGGCTGGCTTCTTTCATTGGGCGCATTGTTTTCAATATCTGTTCACATTTCAGCATGCATTGATATTTTGTTCCTTTTTAAGACCAAAAAATGTTTTACTGTGTAGCTGTAACGCCATTTATTACATATCTGCCAATAGACATTTGGGTTGTCTCCTCTATTTGGCTAGGATGAACAGTGCTGCTGTGACCACTCCTGAATAGTTTTTTGTGCCAACTTACATTTTCAATTATTTGGGGTGCACTGTGGTATGTGGTATTCTGGTTTTATATGATAACTGTGCACTTCATTCTTGAGGAGCTACCAAACTCTTTTCCATGGGAGCTTGAACCTCATCTCTCCACAAGCAACGTCTCAGATCTCCTTTCACACTCTCCAGTCACTGACTCACATTGCCCCCTTTTAAAATAATCAGCTGGATAGACGTGAAGTGACCTCACACCAGCCCGCTGATTTTCATAGCTGCTGAGGTTCTGAAATTGCTGGGTTTCATAACTTCTGAGCATCTTGGGGGAACAGTATGGGGACAACACACGTTCAAATGCGACAAAGCTTGTTCTCTTTACCAAGATTCAACTCCTGTTCTTAACTAAATCTCTCATAGACCATTGCAAGCCATTGGTTAATTTCTGGGCTTCTAAAAAACAGTTGATTTTGACCATTTTGCCACTGTTCTTTTTGGTTTTATGGAGTTTCCATAAGTCCATTCTCCGACATTCCAGAAATGCTTTTCCTGTGGCTATGTTTACATTTATTAAAATTAAATTAAATTGATTGCTCCATTCCTCACTCATCCTAGTCACCTTTTAAGAGCTCAACCCCAACACAGGGCTAATAGTTATTGTACTGCAGACATGCAGTACATTTCTTTCAGACACTGTGTTTACATCATTGCACAGAGTTCTCCTGGACAGAGCCTGGCAGCAAGGAGTCTGGAATCAGTCTGGAATTTCAGATGAGTTTGCTCTTTCTTTGTGTCCTTGCAGGCCTGTCTCCCACATCAACCACACTGGGGTTGACTCCATATGCAACTTCTCACCCTTGGCTCGGAGGCTGGACAGAATTGCCATCTATGAAGAATTCCTGCGGTTGACCCAGAATGGTACCAAGTTGCAGAACTTCACTCTAGACAAGAACAGTGTCCTTGTGGATGGTAAGACTTCCTGGGCTTTGGAGCTGGAACAGGGTCTCCAACCATTTATTACTTAGAGACCCCAGGGAATCTCAAGCCCTACACCTGAGGCCTGAGTATTGAACTTCCTCAGATGTATACTAGGTATCAAGGTCCCTCCAGGCTTTCTTCACCATCAAAGGATTAAAAAAAGATCCCCTATGTGACACACAAGGCTTTCATCCTCTCCTGGAAAGCTCTCTGACCTGACTAGTTACTTTCCTCTCTGGATTTTTTTCCTTATGTCTTACTATCAGCCACTTATTTAGTAAGATAGTCGATGAGAGCCTCCAGCTCCAAGGTATATATGATGCAATCTCAATAAACATAACAGGACGAACTTATTTTCTGACATCAGAGGTGCCTCCAAGACAGCTGAACCACAGGTATCCAAATGTGCTAATTCAAACACGGTTGTACAGCTTGTATTGTTCACCAGGAATATTGCTGGTCAGAGTGGCTTTGTGTCCTTGGCCACCCTGATATTCCAACAACTCTAAATTCTTCCAGGGACATAATAATATTCAACATATTTATAGAAAGAATAGCCAAACTTCATATGAGGTCCCCTTAGGCCCAGTGTGCACATCCTGGAGGTGACCACTGCAGTGCCTCATATGTGCTGTCCTTGGTTCTGAAAAATAGTCCTACAAGAGAACACTTGATTTTTTATGATACAAATCAGCAAACTTTTTCCGTAAATGGCTCAATAATAAATAAATATGTTCATCTTTGTTGGATCTATATGACCTCTTTTATGTTATGAATTCTTTTAAAACATGAGAACAACTTTCACCTCAAAGACTATCAGCCATGAGTCTGCAGCTTGCCAACCCTACTGTGCCTCAGTAGCACCAATAGAACTTTCCAGTGATGTTCAAAACCAGCTCTACCCAATAGGATTTCTACAGTGGTGGAATTTTCTATATTTGTGTGCTAGCCCACATCCTGATACTGTAACAAAATAACTGAGCCTAGGTATTTTTTAAAAGAAATTAGGTTTCTTTTTTCACAGTGTTGGAGATTTAGTACAAAATCAGGCAGTCTCATTTGTTTAGTCTCTGATGAGGTCTTAGAGTGGATGACATCACAATGGCAGGAAGAAATCATATGGTAAGACAGGAAACCAGATCAATACAGAAGCCACATCTGCTCTTTTCCTAACAATCCACTCTCATGGGAACTAACCAGAGTCCCATGGGAACCACATTAATCCCTTTTGAAGGCAGCTCCCACAAAGACCTAATTTCCTCCTCTAGAGTCTACATCATAAAGTTCTACCACATCAGCATCACCACACTGGAGAGTGAGCCTCTATCAACGTGACCTTTGGGGGTGGAGCACACTTAAACCTTGTCCAGACCATATAGCACTTAGTACTATGGCTCAGGTGCTAGATTTTTAACTTAACTTAAACCTAAAGAACTATTTTGTGTTAGTCTTGCTTATATTACATAGCACATCTTTAAGAATTTGTTTGGGGTGGGGGTTATAGAAATACAGCCCGTCCATGTTTACCTCTATGCCTACTGGTTGCTAAACACCCCAACTTTGACAGTTTGTGCCAGTTTCCTAACAATGGACTCTTTAGCTGACACCATGGCACATGCCTGTAATCTTAAATACAGGCAAGTTGAAGACCAATCTAAACAACTTAATGAGACCCCATTTGAAAGTAAAAACTAAAATACTGCAGATGTAACTCCATGATAGAGGACTTGCCTAGCATGCTCAAGCCACAATACTGAAAAAATAGGTAATTTCCAGTGATACATTACCTAATGAGAACCTATCTATACTTGAAAATGGTCATCAGAGAAAGCTTTCTAGGGGAAATTACATGGAATGTGAATCATGGTAGGGGAGACTGAAATATTAGGTGACAGGGAAGAGGTTCAATGTGTTTCTAGGTAGAAGAGAAAACCCTCTTGAGTAAAAATTTATAAGTTTAGAGAGATCTTATGGTTTCACAGCTGTGATTACTCATGCCTTATACTACTACCATGACATGATTCAGTCCAGTTTGGTATTCCATGCCTACAGATATGGATTTCATTTATTACATTCTTATGGTATGGTAATGGCCCCATGATTATATAACAAAATGTACTTTCCTATATAACAAAATGTGCTTTCCATGAGATGCAAACTATTCAGGGCAAAATGTCATGATATATACCTGATTTTAAAATTTCAGTGGAAATATGTGGAGCAAGTGAGAAAATGTCACTCATTCATAAATCAGATGAGATATTGTTTAAACTGGATGAAATATAAGTGGTTAAATATAAGCGATGAATGTTTACTGCGCTCATCTTTTCTGTGTGTATGGAATACTTTATTAGTGGGTATGGGTGTAGCTCACGAGCTCAGAGCACATGCCTAGCATGCTCAAGCCTCTGGACTCAATCCTCAGCACCACAAAAGAGGGAAAAAGAGAGTAAATCCTACTCACGTGCCTTTTCCATTTCATTCATTTTCAGGGTACTGTTCTATCAAAAATGATGCTGTGACTAGAAACTCCGGTAAGCCTCAAACAAGACCCTACCACGGGCAGCATGGGGACAACCTGATACTCTGTATCCTCAAAGAGCACCAGACAGAGGGCTTTGGATCACAGTGAAAGTCAGCCAGCCCTGGCCAAGACTGCTGAAACACAGTGGGAAGAAGTAGGCCTATGAGGGCGGGAGGCTATGTTTGAAAGAGTGTTTCAGAGCCATGCGGAGTTGAGCTGCTAAGCTTCCTTCTCCAAGATCAGGTTCATCCTCAGGCCACACAAGGTCCAAGAAAGAGCCATGGGGTGTGGCAAGATGTGGTTCAGCCCAGGGTTTGTCTCCCCAGATCTGCCCTTCTGGGCCATCATCCTCATCTGCTTGGCGGGACTCCTGGCACTCATCACATGTCTGCTCTGCTGTTATCTGGTGAGCTTTGTTATTTGTCTTCTTACTCTGGGACTGTAGGAATTCTGAATGCAGTCACACACCATATAATGATACTTTGGTCAAGGTCATAGGCAAGATAGTCTATGGTGATTGGCCCCATATGACTGCTCTCTGGTGATATCATAGCCATCTTAGTTCCTGTAAGTCCACTCCATGATGTTTGTATAATGACAGAATTGCCATAGCTATGCATTTCTCAAATGTAGCCCCATCAATAACCAATCATGTCTGTGCACTGTAAATACAAGACTTTTGCTGAGTATGTTTTGCAAAAATGTTTCTCCTAGATTGTGTGTGCCTGACCTTATTTTATTTTATTTTATTTTATTTTATTTTTAGTTAACAAATAATAAATGTATATGTGCATGGGCTACAAGATGTGCTTCGATATACATATATAAATAAATCAGGTTAATTATTATATCATCATATTTTTGTGGTATGAACATTTGAAATCTACCCTCGGCATTTTTTAAATAGACATAACATCTATAGTCAGGCCATTGTGCAATAGATCTCAAAACCTTAACAACATTAGTCCTTAGGGAAGTATACATGGAAGTGACAAGGAGATGCCACTGTACTGAATGACAAGCACTTAAACACTGATTCTAACAAGTTTTGGTAAAGATGTGGGGTAACAAGGACTCTCGTGAGGAGCTAGCAGAGCATAGCTTGGTTGGTTTCTTGAAAGTTCCATGCACTTGCTAGGGGACCCCGTATTCCACTCCCAGTATAACAGAAGGAAAAGCATATGTCCACAAAGAGACCTGTATACAAATGTTGGTAACAGATTTATTTAAAGAAACCCCAAACTGAAAACAGCCCCGTGCCCATCAGCAGATACATCCCAACGCTGGAATATGCTATCCAGCTACAAGCAAGGAAAAAATTACCAATACATGTGTTATGCACAAGGTGCAAAATAATTATGCTGAGCAAAAGAAGCCAGACAAAGAAAAGATGGCAAGCTCTGTGATTCTATTTGCAAACTGTAGAAAACATAAACTCGTCTACTAGTGACACAAATCGGATCAGCAGTTGCCTGGGAATGGAAATGTGTATGCAAGTGACAGGAAAGGATTATAAAGAAGTGAAAGTAAACTTTTAGGAATGAATACTGGGTTTTCCTTCCCTTTTAGCAGTGATGGCTCAGAAAGTTATACTCAAAACTTCTCAGTTCATTTTAAGTGTGTGCAATTTATTGTATATCAGTTATGACTGCCATCAGTTGTACAATCAGTTATTGTATATCAGTTATGGCTAAATTGGAGTAGTGTGGGGAAGGGAGGGAGGGAGGAAGGTAAAGAGGGAGAGAGAAAATGATAGATAAAAGTAATGATAAGTAGAAAATAGTTACTAGAGAGCCAGGCATGGTGGCACACACCTGTAATCCCAGCATTTGGGAAGCTGAGGCAGGAGGGTTGCTGCAAGTTCAAGGCCAACCTGAGCTATATAGTGATTTCAAGGCCAGCCTGGAATGCATAATGAGATCTTGTCTCAAACAAACAAACACACAAAAACAACAAAAATAGAAAATGGTTACTAGCTATAGATGATTGCTTGATAAAAGATATATGATTGTTTAATAGCTAAAGAGATAGCAGATAATTAATAGATGATAGGAAGATGATATATTAAAATTGATATATAGATGATAATCTATCGATAGCTAACTGGTGGGTAGACATATAAGTGACAGATGATAGGAAACTGAAGTGACCACTGGAGGTAGCATCTAATTTTTTGAGTTCTTTATATATTCTAGATATTGGTAAAGACGAGTGATGGGTGATTAAGAGAAACATGAGTATTAATAAAGAAACTGTAGGAGAGAGAGAAATGAAGAGGATGTCGGGGCCAGGGATATAGCTCAGCAGCATAAGCACTTGCCTGGCGAGCCTGAGGTCATGAGTTCAATTCCTGGTACCAAAAAAAGAAGAAGAAAAGAGGCCATCAGAGGATAGTTTCTGAAGCTGAGAGTGAGAAGGGAGAAGAACCGAGGGACAAAGCCAAGTAGAGAGGAAGAGGGAGAGGGACCTGGGCCACTTCAGGCCTGTGGCTTGTCCACATTCTCGCCCTGTGGTCTCCACTACCTGGGCAGCTGACCAGTCCGTTCTGATGCCTTCTCTACCTTTGCAGGTGGCCATCTGCCGGCGGAAGAAGGAGGGAGACTACCAGATCCAGCGCCACCACCTGGGTTATTACTTCCCACACTTGGACCTGAGGAAGCTACCATGACCCTGTCTGCCAAGGAGTTCCTTTGTCCAAAGAAGAAATAAACCACATTGGTCAGACACAGCCGATGGGCCTTGCTTGACTTTGTCCTGTACCGGTTCCCAGGGGACAAAGTGAGATAGCATCTTCCTTTGTTAAGTATCAAAGGCAACAGTTAGTTGTGTCTTGGAGTTTCATGCTATACCATCCCTCAGGGACAGCAGAATTGAAAATTGCCATTATAAAAATCAACATCCCACTTAAATGTGAGATTTCCCTCCTAGTCACCCCCACCTACCTGTCCTTGACTTACTGCAGCCATCACACGGATCTGTTTCTCCAGCCCTGGCTGTCACAGTCTTTCTCTTACCCTCTTTCAGTCCCTGAGCTCACCTTTACTAAGACTTTCAGGTGAATCCTTTCCTTACCCACCGTGTGATGCCTAAAAGACAGGAAATAGCCCAAACCCGAAATGGCTCCACAACCAACCATGGAAGTTGGGAGCCAAAATGACCAAACAACCAGAAAACTTGAGTCTGGGCTAATCCTGTGTAAAGATGTCTGTTTTGGAGTTAAGATGAATAAAACTTGAAGGGGGATTGTGTAAGGGAAAACCAAGATTGTCCTTCTTACATCTTTCCCTGCACTGAGTCTAAGTAGACAATTACAGCCAAGCATCCCAGGTGCAAGGCCAGCCACGCTGTCCTGCCTTGTGTCTGCCGGAACCAGTGGCATGATCTAAATAGTCTACAGACCACCATGAGGGAGAGCACTCAATTCTTACCCAGGGCCAAGAATTAAAATTAGAGTCACACCATCCTTTCACACTTTCTTGATGTGTGCTTTGCACTGTCACTCTTAAGCAGTCTCTCTGAGAATAGTAACGGCAAGAACACCGCATTAATTAGTGACAGCCATGTATTCAAAGAGATGGATCAGCTAACCCTACGGCACTGGGACTGTGTGTGTGTTGTGTGGTTGAGGGGAATGACGTCATGTGGCACAGGACTGTGCTTATTGTCTGCTAAGCACTACGACTGGCGGGCTGTGCATGTACTGACTCTGCTCTACCCTCTGTTCGCTGCAATCAGAATGTCCCCTCCAAAATGTATAGTTGAAGATTGGAGACTTACTCCCCCAAACCAAAGCAGTGGGAGGTGGGGGATCTAATGTGAAGCATGTAGATAATGAAGCGTCTGTCCCAGGGAGCGGACCAATGCTGCTAAGGGGACCGGTGGCCATGGGTTTTCTCCCCCTCTCTTCTTCCCTACAAGGATTCAGCGTTTTTCCTCTTCTGCATTTCCACCTTCTACAACTGCAGGATTAAGCAAGAAGCAAGATAGCCCTCATTCAATGCTGGCACCTTGGTCTTGGAATTCCCAGCTTCCAAAACTGTGACAATAAATTTTTGTTCTTTATAAATTGTGTGATCTGTAGAATTCTGTTATGGCAACACAAAATGGATTAAAAGCCCCACCCTTGAGGGTTTTACTCCCCCTTAATAACTAAAGGCACAGACGCTTAGAAATGGAAAATAACTGGCGGAGAAGTACTCCATTGTGTGCAAGTACATCCTCACTATCCATCCACCTGCTGATGGACATATAAGGCTGCTTCGAAGAGTTAGCTGTTATGATTGTGATGCTCTAAACGGCGTGCATGGGTCACTGCAACATGGTATGTCTGACTCTTTGGGGAAGCTAGCTAGAAGGGAAATAGCTGGAATGGGGATAAATTTGAGTCATTTGTAAGAAATGCGCTTTGAGACCATAATGTTTAGTGAAGTAAATTAGACACACAAGCTTAAATACCACCTAGTTCATCTCAAAGGATATTTAAAATATAAATAAATAGCAAAGTAAAAGATAGATGATAAGAAGTTGGGAGACAGATCTTTCTTAAATGGGAAGGGGATCAAGAGACAGGGAAAGAGTGGAGGAAGAAGGAAAAAGAATTACGATGTGTTGTGTACCTGTACCGACACCCACAAGGAATGCAAACATTATGCACTGCAAACGTGTACTGATGAAACTAAAAGAAATAGAAGATAATTGGACAAGTAAGGAAAAATGTACACAGAACCTCAATTATGAACTACGGCTCTAAACTATCAGTGAGTAAAAGACATTTCCAGACATAAAGATTAACTCAGAGTCACCCTCTCCCAGGCCTTCAGGGAAAGAAGCAACAAAGAATGTACATTAGGAAAACCTGTGAACCCCGGAAACATGCCGGAATGGGGAACCTTGAGTAAGGAAGAAAAAGGTGATGCCTCTAAACAAGCATTAGTTTTAGAACAAGTCGTTAAAATGTTTTCTGAATTTTTCTGTTAGTGCTGTACATGTTTGCAGTGCATAGCGTTCATAATTATTGGGAGGCGTTTGTACACATACATTACTCATCTAAAGTCTTATATTTGGTCTCCTTCCCCTCCCACTCCTCGCTGCTGCCTGCAGTTTCTTTCCTTCCCATTTGCAAATGCTCCATTTCCATTTCCATTGTTTCTTTTTTTTAAAATAAAAGTACAAAAACATATTGACAAACAGACACCAATTAGCATAAAAAATAGTACAATCACAACTAATCTATAGACAAGGTGATATGGTCTAAACAGTGGTTATTGCTTTATCCATTGATATCTTCGAAGTGTAAATATATAAACCCATATACAGACATGCAAATTTAGTCAGACAATTAATCCTCTCAACAACA
>PVLD010010720.1:0-41622 GCA_004027595.1 Dinomys branickii | reverse complement strand
CTCCAAAGATAAAAAACAAAACAGGCAAACATCAACAACAGCACCACCACCAACAACAAAAAAACACCAATAGTTGCTGCTTTACATATTGATATCTTCAAAGTGTGTGTTCAGGATAACACATACAGACATACAAGATTGATCAAATAACCCGTCATCGATTATTGCTTCTTTAATACTTTTTTTTAAATCCCTTTTCCTTTCCTTCTCTCCCACCTTCCCGCATCTCTCATTCCCAGTCTTATTTGAAAAAGATCTTCCTACTCACCTATCTTTTATTTTGCTCTTTACTTATACATTGGGTCTTTCATGTAAGAGAAATCATGCAGTATTTAAACTTGGGGGTCTGATTTATTTCACTTAACATTATGGTCTTGAGAGACATCCACTGAAATAAATTTTAACAACATTTCCAGATGATTACCAAATACAAACAGAGAAGATAGATAAAATTATAAGATAATTCATTTTAGGGAAGATAGAAATAGTACAGGTACTCTATTTTTAACATATTGCCCTCAAAACCTGACAAGTCCAGCAAGCAAAAGTGACCAATTATAAAGAGAATTCAAATTTTATAGCAACTTCAGGGACCAGGAAAATAGACAAATAGATTTAAATTCTTAAATTCCAACAAATGATTTCCTACTGTTAGGTTACTAATGCTGAAAAACATCTGTACGTCATTGCCCCCTAAATGTCAAGTCAATATTCATGAAGCAAATTTCAAACACATACAGATCAAGAAAATTAGAGACAGTTTAGTGTTTCACTATAAGCAACTATTAGGTAATAGGCAACAAGGAAGAGATAAGTAATGATAGCTTCATATCTTATTTGAGGACACAGTCATAAAAACCCTGAAATGAAATTTTATTTTAGAATCTCCTGAATGTTACACAAAAATAATAATCCATTTCAGCTATGTCAATTGTATTTTATTGGAAAATGCTCTGAATGATTTCATGACTTTGATAACTCCCTACTGACTTTAAAATAACTGAAATAAGTCTGACCAAGCAAGAAAAACACTGCAGGATATCACACATACGTTGGAATCTCTGAAAGGTCAGATACACTGAAACAGAAAGAATGGTCACGAGCAGGGTAAAGGGGGAGCGGGAGACGCCGATGGAAGGGCAGAAACTTGTGGTGATGCAGAGTGAAGAACTTCAGACATGTGATGCGGGGCATGAGGGTTATCGTCAATGGCATGGCACTGTACAGTGGAAATTTGCTGCGAGACTAGACTTCAGGTGTTCTTACTACACACAAATCGTTAACTATGAACTGGTGGCTGTTAATCGGCTTGACAGAGATAATCATATCAATATAGATATCAAAGTTAATGCCACATACATGAAATAGGTACAATAATAGTTTGTGGTCCCGGGACTCGAACCAGCACCTTGCATCTGCCAGTCAAGCAGTCTGCCACTAAGCACATCCCTAGCCCTACACAGTTTTTAAAAAGTAAAATAAATAGAAAGCAAATAAATCACATAAAAGCAAGTGAAAACGGGAATGTACCAAAAAGGAGAGATCTTTACTCCTCATCTGAAACCCAATTTCCCACTTTGAAAAGAAATGCTGGCCAGGTGTGGTGAGTGGTGGCACACAACTGTAACCCCAGCACTTGGGAGGCTGAGACAGGAAGATCAACCTGGACTTCAGAGTAAGTTCAAAATCAGTCTAAACTATACAGTGAGACCCGGTCTCAAAAAAACAAAAACAGACAAATTCTCATATTGCAGCAGGAGTTTAATAAAGAGAAGTATTAATGTATGTGATGGTTCTAAGAGATTAAAGCCAAGAATCAAAGCTATGATCACTGCAAAGTGGTGCTAAAATAAGATCGTGCCCCATTTCGTCTTTAGTATCTTCTTTTTCATGGTCTTTATCAAGACACCTTTTGCGGTTCCTTCACCCTCTCCGACTCACTAGCTAATCTGTGTGCGGTCAGTGCTGTTGCCAGTCTCTCTCTTGTGGCCTCCACTTTTCTCTCCTGTTTCTTAATGTCTTCCTCTGTGACCAGAAATTGTTTGCAGAGGAGCTGGGGCATACCGAAGCCCACTCCTGGAGCCATCTCCACCCCAGGAGAAGATGGGGCAAGGACAGGCAGAGAGCTGGTGCACACGCCACCGGCCAGAGTCTCTAACAGGGATGCATTTGTACAGCAACCAGGTGCAAGCATGTGAAAAGTTTTGGCAAGGTCCAAAGTACTTAAAAGTTCGCCCATGCTGCTGGAGGCCTGGAGTCCTTGCAGTCTCTTATGCAAGCAGACCTGCTGGGGCTTCTCTAAGCCTGCCTGCCATTGGTGATACCTGACCTCATTGTCTGGATGAGAGGTGACTCTAGTAACTGGTCTCTTGAAAGTATAACTGGACATTCTCAGGGGGATCGAGGTGCTTAAATCAGACTTCAGCTTCGAAGGGTTTTCGCAGTCACGTTGCTTCCTCTGTAAAGTCTTGGGCATCGCACTTTTTTCCTCTCACCCTGTTAAACAGGAATGGAGAAGTTGGATCCCCGTTTCCAAAGAAGCCCGTCTTCTTTTACTCTGTGTGTGGCACTTATCAGAGTGCCACACACAGAGTGCCATTTCCAACTTCCGTCCTTCCTGTCCTCCCCAGGGGCTAAGTCTGACCAGCATCTTGGGACATCAAAAAGCCAATCTGAGTCAAGCTCAGACAACCCAAAGTCCAAATGTTCCCCTGTCACCTTTTTTTTTTTGGTACCAGGAATGGAACTCAGGACCTTGCCAGGCAGGCGCTGCGCTGCTGAGCTACATCCCCACTTGCTCGGTCACCTTGCAACCCACTCTCCTTTTATTCTCTTGTTTTCTCCCTTCGCCCCTATCAACCTAAACCGTGTGAAATCCGGCGCTGCCCCCCGCCACACGATTTCCGGTCCTCTGACCCCCAGCTCCGCCCTCCTGTTTTCTGACTGTTTCCTCAGCCCACGGTCCTTCGGTTTTCACAACTCCCTTAGCACTCTGGTCAAAGGTGAACTCATCAGCTACCCTGCCCTGAGAGACTCGCTCCCAGACCCCTGGCATTTAGTCAACCCAACGGTCACGTGCAAAACTAAATAGTTTAGAAGAGGTAGTCACCAACCACAGGTTTCTGAGTTCCAGCTTTTGCATGCAAACACTCCTAAAATAGATACCTTTCCTTAAAAACAAGTTACTTCCAGCTACATATTTTCACCTTACCCTTTCTTCTTGTTCTAAATTAACGCATATTAATTGTGCATACAGTATTTGTGTGGTACATCGTGAAATTTGGTACATAACATACATTTAGCAACAACTGAATTGGAGTAATCAGCATCTCGCCTCTTTTGTCACGTATCACTCCCTCATGTCAGGAAGTGATAACATTCCTCTCCACATTCCTCTCTTCCAGGTTCCTTACGGGGCTGGGAATTGAGACAGGGTTTCCCTGTACAGCTCTGGCTGGCCTCAAATTTACATTCCTCCTGCCTCAGCCTCCCAAGCACTGGGATTACTGGCAGGTGCCACCAAGCACCACGCTCAATTCTTCTTAGTTGTTTATAAAATATTTAATAAAATATTGTAAATTGTAGCCACCCTGCTGTGCTATAGAAAACCGGAACTCATTCTTACTAATGAAGGGAAGAAGGGGAAGATGTTGACAAACTTACTAAATGTATAACAGGAAATTTCTTAATAAGAAAGGTTACATACAGTCCATCTCACTCTTCCTAGATATACCACGGACCCTTACATATTAAAGCCAGTTAACATTGAAACACACATCTCGAAACAGAACAAAAGACAAGAATGGTTAAGGGAATTTTTAATGGAAAGAAATGACAGCCTTCTGCGGGGTCCTGGCTTAACTTGACTACGCTTGCTCTACTTGAGGTTGTGGGCTCAAGTGGCTGGCCTGTTAACCACAGGAAACCCAAGCCTTTACCTCACCAAACCCACCAGCCAGAGAGCCAAGCCTGAAATCAACCCACCAGCTGTTTTACTCCTTTGGGCTAAACCTCAGGTTGTGAACATTATTTTCTTCTTCAAATTATCCTCTGCTTCCACTTTATTAGCAGTGTATACTATGTCTATGCTTTGGACAAAATAAATTATTCAGGCAATAAACCATTTCGTCAATCACAGTACTTTTTCCAGGAAGACTATTAGACAAGGGGAAGGGAATTTGGGGGAAGGGAAAGGAAGGGAGAGTAACGGGAGCTTGGACACCATCAAAGTATGTTACATGCATGCATGAAACACGGGCCAGGTGCCATGGTGCACCCCTGTCATCTCTGCACTCTAAGAGGCTGAGGCAAGAGGATCACAGGTTAGAGCCCAGCCTGGGCAACTTAGCAGATTAGTGAAAGAAACTTTGTCTCAAAATAAAAAAGGTTTTGAAGGCTGGGGATATAGCTCAGTGGAATAAGTGCTTGCCTAGCAAGCGCAGGGTCCTGAGTTCGATCCCCAGTACCGAAAAAAAAAAAAAAAAGGTTTTGAAAAGGCTGGAGATACAACTCAGTGAGAAGATCCTGGGTTCAATCCCCAGTAATGCAAAGAAAGAAAAAGAAAACAAAATGCCACAACCAAACTGACATTCTGCATAATTAATAGGCATCATTAAATACATGTACGTAATGTGTGACCAAAATCGATGACTATTTAACAATAAAAATAATTCATTACAATAGGACACTCAGGGCTATTAGTCACCCTCAAAATTCTCTCCCTCACTTCCAACACACTTTTCCCATCATTTTCGCCCTGTTCTGACGGAGTTCAGAAAATCTTTTGTGAGTGACTTTTCATGGCTGCCTATATGTCCTGAATCCATTGAAAATGTTTATGGAAACTTATTCCAAATAAAAAATTATAGAGCACTCTCACCCACCTTATTCACGAGATCAGGCCCCATGCAACTTCCAGCTTTTTCCCAATGGCAAAATGACCGTGAAAGGTAAATATTTTGAATTGATTCAGGCAACCACAACAATGCAACTAAGGACACTCATGAAAGAGCACTTCCAGAACTGCTTCAGAGGTGGCAAGAACGATGGGCAAGTGTCTCTGAAGTGAGAGGAAATATTTTGAAGTAGATAAATGATACTGTATCTTTTATTATAATACATTTTAATGTAGGTATTCACAGCATAGCTTATGTATAACTTATCCCCATGTATAAATATTTCACTATCCGCTATCTAACCTCCTTCTCCCTTAAGTCTTAGATTCTATATTCTTTGATCTCAATAATTCCTCTGGAATAATTCAAAATTCCTTGCCACTCATATTACCTGCCTTGATAAAACTTCAAACCTGGACAATTGCTATTTTCTGCCATTTCATTGTTACTGCCAGGTTTTTGGCAATTGCTGAAGAGAAAGCACACAACATGATATTTCGGTACCACTATAAAATAAAATATTTACCATCAACTGAGAAAGACGTATAATACATGGAAATGTCGCTTTCTTTTTATGTGTTCACATATTCGTTCTTCAAGTTTTCCCTGAAGACTTTTTCAAATGTTCTCACTACTTTTTTGCTAGTATATACTTGAGGTTCCATAAAACTGGCCTGGTATTTCACAGGGAAATGGTAAACTACTACACTGAAAATTTAGGGGTCCAACTGTCAAATCTGCAAGCTTCCATTGTTATAAAATTTCCTCTAAGTAGGTTGAAAAATATTTAACTTATCTTCTCATCAGAGGTTGATTCTTTTCTTCCTTAGTAATTATACCCCCAAAGTCCCAGTACAGTCCCTATATCTTCAAGGACTCTTTCTCCATGAAATCCTTCATTTGGCATTTAAATATGTTTAAATTTTTCTCAACTACGCAGAAACCTCTTACCTAACCTCTCTTCAACTACCACCTTCTGTTTCTTCCCCTTAGCATGAACCACTGAGAAAAAACCCTGTGTCGTGTTTCTCTCACATCTTACCTCTAACAGACTCCTCAGTCCACTCAAGTTTTGACTTCCTTCAGCATTCCACGGCTACTTCCCTGACAAGGTCACAATGGGCCTTTTTTTATTAGACCCAGTGGAACTTTTTATTATTCATCTAACATACTCTTCAGGTAAAAAACATCCTTTACATATACTTGAAACAACTTTAATATGTGACTGTTACTTTACAGCTGGGAATCTTATAAAATCTTTGTAAAAGTAGGTCTATCGGATCAGATGCAGCTGACACATTGGAATGTCAGCAGTAACAGGAAAGTATAAACTAGATTTCTGAGTGCAGCACAAAAAGGAAAATAATGTAAATCCATGTAGATAATGATAATGTACTGTATGTCTTCACAAAGCAAGAGCACTTTTAATGTTTTCACGCTATACAGTTGATAAATATTTGAGGACATAGATATGTTTAACCTGATTTCAAAACCACACATGTACGCATTTGAAAAAACATCACATGTACCCCCTTAACTGTGCACAACTTTTGTATTTGTATTATCAGCTGCAAATAATTTCAATTTAAATGGGTGAAAATATTGTCCTTGTGTTATACTGTATAAATACTAAGTCCCCTGTTTACATGTGCTTCAGGGTTGTTGATGACTTCTCTTTTTTCTTTTAAACACTTCAAATTGCTAAATAATAATTGTATATATTTGTGGAGCACTCTGTGAACTCTTGACATATTTTCTCTCAGCAAACCTCAGTCCATACCCTAATTCTTGCAGGCCACAGGGCACAGGGTTACCCAGCTCTAAGGGCTAACACTTCTCCGTCCAGTGAAGTGAAGGATCAGCATGAGACTACAGGAACAAGCATAGGATATGGAGGTTCTGACCAGGAGAAAATAACCTTCAGTACACTCAGTTACAAGAGACACAGAGGAGAGGAAGTGGGGGAAGGCGAGAGAAAGTGGGGGAAATGGATAAAGAAAAAAATGAAGAGACACAGGGAATACTGAGTGGAACTTCTAAGTGGCTACTGATAGTATTTTTTTAATTTAAAAATTCTGTTAAATACTAGCTGTAACATGGCATTTAATATCTTAACCATGGGCTGGGGATATAGCTCAGTAGAATAAGCGCCTGCCTAGCAAGCGCAGGGTCCTGAGTTCGATCCCCAGTACCGCCAATATATATATATATATATATATATATATATATATATAATCTTAACCATGTGAGGTGCTATATATATATATATATATATATATATATACATATATATATATATAATCTTAACCATGTGAGGTGCTCAATTCAGTGGCCTTAGTCCATTTATAGAGTTAGTAACCATCATCACCATCCATCTCAAGAACTTTCGCAACTTCCCAAACTAAAACTTTTCCTCTGTTAAGCACTAGCTTCCCACTGCCAACAACTCATAGAAGGTATAATAGCTTCTATGTCTGCAAATATGATTGATTTCTCTAGGGGTCTTCTCTCAGTGGAATCATAATGTTTGTGTTTTATGGTTGGCTTGTTTTATGCAGCATAATGTCCTCAGGGTTCGTTCATGTTGTAACATGTCGAATTCACTACCTTTTAACTTAATACAGGTGTTTCTCATTTAATGACCTGCCTATTTAATGACTTTCTGACCTGGTTTGGTGCATGGTTTGGATCTTACAACTCACTGCTCAGACCTATGATCCACCTACCATGTAAGTGACCCGCCCACTTACATGTTGTTTACAGAGCCTCAGTATCTTTTCTGGTGTAGTACACCTTGTTCACAGAGTACCATAATATTTGCTGATTGTACTGGATAGTACAGTACAGTAGTTCTGTATCCCATTCATTATACATTACTGTACTGCATGTAAGAGTTCTGCAAATAAAAGCAAAGTCATCAAGCTGGAGTTTCCTTTGACAGCATTTCTGTGTTTGAATATTGTAATGTACACACTATAGGCCACTGGTGGTAAACCTAAGGCACCTGTCCTGCTGTGGCTGTTCGTATCACTGAAAGCTCTAAAAGGTTTGCCATCACTGCTAGGCAATTCCTCATTTAGTGATCAATTCATTTAACAACCACAGGAACAGAAATTGGTCATTCAATAAGAAAGATCCTGGCCACAGGTAGTACTAAGTTGTGAAAGGTTGTATTAGTCACCTTTGCATTGCAAGGACAAAATACCTGGCAGGGAAGCTGCTTGTGTCATGGTAGCTAGGAAATAAAGAGCAAAAAGAGGAGTGACCCCAGTGACCCCAGCTCCTAATAGCAAATCAGCTACACTGTCCCTATACCCCATCACTTTCCAAAAGCCTGAGGCTGCACCTGAGACCTGAGGTCCTCATCTGGTCCCCAGAGAGCCCTGCAGCTCTTGCAGCAATGTATTCATCATGGTCATGGCCACAGTCATCCCCGAGCATGGGAGATAAATTTCAAGATTAAATCCATTCCAAGAAAGAGAACAGAGAATATTCACTTCCTACATACACAAGATGAGGCTATAGCTCTCCAACACAGCCCAGCCGTGGTTCCCCAAAACACCTCTTCCCTGGGCTCAGTCCCTCTGGCATAATAACCTCCTTCGTCATCCTACATTCTCAGACTGGTGTCCCCCCAACCTTTTTCCCCACTGGGGCCTACTCTGGAGCGGCAGACACAGGAGGCTGATTTTAGCATGGACCTCCAAGATCTGAGATATGAACTTTTATCTACCTCTTCACTTGGACCTCCACCTTCTTTACCAAAACCAAAGTCCTAGTCCTAGCACAAGAGCCATCCCAAGCCTCCTCATAGGATCCAACCATGTCTCATAAGCAGGTAATTGCCTTCAGGCACTGTCCTCTCTACACCTAGATTGACCAAGTTCTTAATGAGTGCACACTGTAGGTATTAGTCGATTTTCTTTTGCTAAATAACCCAATAGCAGAGAGTAAGTTTTTTTAAAGAAGTTTATTTTGGATATGCTTTTGAAGGTACTAGTGGTCAAGAGGATATATCTAGTGATGGCCTTCTGATTGATAGCATCCCAAGGTGATGTAACACATCTAAAGCAAGAGGCAGGGAGCATGGGTGTGTCTACGTAGCCAACTAATCCCTTCCCACTTCCTATAAAGCCACCAGTATTCAATCATGGAGGCGTCACCCTGATGACCTACCTCACCTAACATTAATCATCTACCAAAGGCCCCACAGCTAAACACCATACATGCATGAGCTTTCCACCATCTTCATAATGGTAATGAGGGTTAAACTCTAAAGTAAGTTTCAGCAAGAACAAGCCATAGTCAAAACATAGCACTCTACCACCAAGATGCAGATGCTTCATGCATAAATGGTGAACACCTCATCCTTCTTGGGTGTGTCCCACAGTTATTCCTCCCTTTGGGGATCTACGATGCCATAAATGGCCCAGGAAAGGGAAGAGCTTCCTGGAACCCAGACAGAGCACTTTTATGACTCCCTGGCTGATATTCTACCTTAGCCTTGCTTGGCTTTACTCAACTGCATCAGACCATACTGGAAAATTCCAGGTGTATCCACGTAAGAGCTCTGCTCCCAACATTGGGTAATCTGAACATTCACCAGAAAATACCCATCCCCCTACCTCTAGGACTATCTCTCCAATCCCAGTGTCTGAATATATATTTGCCTTAACTTGAGTAATATTTCCCAAGCTGGTGCTGGCTTTTTACCTAGAAACTTCCTGTCATTTTCTCCAAATGACATTAATTCCTTGCTCACACCCAGATGCCTGGCACTCCCCACACCAGTGTCTTTGAGTTAAAGATGCAGTGGCTCAACAAAGTGCAGGTGATATCTGCTTGGTCTCCTCAGAAGCTCAAATTTGAGATACTGTCCTCCTTTGGATACTATGACTTTATGCTTTCATCTAATCTTCCTTTCATTTGATTTCATCCCTTCATTTCTTCAGATTCATGTGAAATTTTGCATACCTGACACTTTGCTCAAGCACAACTAAGTTTCTATATGGCAAGGAGATAGGTGATAGATATGATGATTTTTATATGTGAGTAGTCTCTCAAGAAAATAAAATAGTAAGATGGAAAAACACAGTAAGTGGGCCCACTAGGCAGGAGGGAACCACTCCTTCATTCTGAAGGATCAAAAAAGGCACATGGAGTAGCTTGTGATATGAAACTTCAATACAAATACAAGTAGTCATAGTAATTTAAGGTCTGTGTATGCATTGAATAAAATGACACAAGACCACAAAGGTAAGACTATGTATGGGGGTGGAAAACTCTGAGTTATGCTTCAAATCATATAGCGATATTATGGATAGAATGTGTGTGCCCAGGAACATTTGTATGTTGACATGCTACCCCCTCGGTGTTTTGATATCAGGAGGTGGTTGCTTTAGGAGGTGATGTCATTAGACCATGGGAATGGAACTTTGATACAAGGGATGTAACTGTGAACCAAGCTAGCCTTCCGGGGTGGAGAGCTGGACAGACACTCAACCTTGTCTCAGCTGCACTAAAAATGAGTGCTTCGGGGGGAGGGGTTTGAAGGACTCCTAGAGTCACGCAAGCAGCTCTCTGCGTAGTCACCACTTCGCTGATTCCAGCTCTGCTGTGCCCTTGCCCGAAGTCACCTGCTCCTTCTGGCTCCTCAGGCTGCAGATTAACGTAAGAGTGATGAGCGTGTGCGAGAGGGAGGCCTTATTGTCCAGGTGTGGGCAGTGGTAAGCACCAGGCACCGGGTACATGAACACTGCTGCACCATAAGAGTCCCGCCATGTTGGTGTGCAAGCAGCAGGTGATGAAGACCTTATTTCCTGCCTCTCCTGAATGCATGTGTAGAACAGCCCTCAATCCATGGCCATGGTGGGTGGCAAAGAGCGAAAAGGAAAATAGGGGAATTAGCACCCCTAAAGTGGACAGTGCCAACCCATAGGCAAAGGAGGGCCTCTAGCAGAAGAAACAGTTGTAGGAGGCACAGGAGGGCAAATGCAGTGTACACATGGAAGCACTGAGCGCATCCGCTAGCCAGGAGGAGCCCACCATGAACAGGCACCCCTGGAGCCTCACATCCAGGGAGCAGCGCATGGCAGTATAGTAATCATAGTACCTGGGGGCCAGCAGGGCACTCTCACCCATAAATGGCAGGAAGACTATTTGAGTTTCACAACCCCCAGAGGACAGGGAACCTTTTCCTTGTGGGAAAATCCAATACCACTTTGGTGATGGTGACCAGAGGGAAGCTAACATCAAGGTTACACAGAAAGTATACAGGTATGTACAGTCAGGGAGTCCCTTCTCATGAAGAACCATAAGATGGCATTGCCCAAAAAAAAAAAAAAAACAGTAGAGAATTTTTAACACCAGAAAGAGGAGCCACTGATATGGCCGGAGAGAATGAAAAGCCCATAAGAATGAGGTCCGAGGCCATCAGTTGATCTCCACCTCCCATGCTTCATGCAATAGACCTTCATTGCAGGGTGAACAGAAAACCTTTGGTAAGAAGCCTGGGTGAGAAAGGCAAATATGTCCCACCTTGTGCCAACTACCAATACTTGGGAATGTTTTCCTGAGAAAACATAAGTAGAAAAACATTTCAGGACCATTTATCTTCTTGGTAGATGAGATTATGCTACAAAGTCCTTTCTTTATTCTGTTTACTCAGAGCCAGGAGGTCTCCGCTGGGAAACTGAGCAGCCTCGCACATTGGCTGTTGCTAAGCCCTCTCCCACGGCTGCTACAACCCCACCTCCACAATTCCAAACCTCTTCTCCCCACGATTAGGTCAGACACTCTGGATGGAAAGGGGAAAACGCTGCAGCTGATGCTCTGTCCAGGTGCTCCAACCAGAGCCAAGCAGAGGCCTCACTACCGAAAAACTAGAATTGGGAGGATTCAGCCAGCAGGGGAATCACTCGGGACTGTTCCCCTCTTTCTCAGCTTTGCACTGACCATGTTTTTCATTGATCACATTCATGTTTCACTCTCCCTGCTCACTCTACAATTAAAATCCACATTCTCTGAGCACAGGGAATTTAGTCTGCGTTGTCCAGCCTATATTCACAGAGACTGAAACAGTCACTTAATAGGCAGCACAGTAAGCACTTATTCCACGAGTGACTACAGCATACATATGAATGCACACACGTACATATAGGCGCTTACAGACCCAGTATAGCTAGAAGGATGAGGAGAAAATGATGGCTGTTACAAGTTCTCCTGTATGTTTCTCTATGACCTCATCCCTTTCTGTGCCCCCAAAGCTCTTACATTAAGATATCGTTAAGATACCTTCTGCCATGGGAAAGCAAGTTGTGGAAATGTGGAGTATAATCTGATTTTATTGGGCTGCGTGATCCGGAGACCTGACTGAAGAAAAGTTGCGTGCTAGGGATCCAAGGAAAATCTCCCCTTCACCTCCCCTGCAGCTGACCGCTAATATTCCCAGCCTTCTGGAACTATACCAACCCTATCCCACAACCCACACCAGTTTTATTTACTGCGATGCCATCACCCCAGAACTGGTCTCCTCCGCCTGCCTTGCCCTCCACACCGGTCTCCGCCCACATCCAGCCCCGCCTGTAGTCCCACCCTCAGGACGGGTCTCCGCCTATAGTTAGCCCTGCCCACGACCGGCCTCGCCCACCGCACCGACCCCGCGACTGGTCCCGCCCACTGTCAGCCCCGTTAGGCCTAGTACCGCCCACATCCTCGTCCCGGCCCACGGCCTCCTTCCTTGGTCTAGTCCTTCCTCCGAGCACCGATCCCGCTGCCGCGGCTGACCGCCCCCCCCCCCAAAGCCCAACCTCACACATCCTAAAGGATCTAAAACCCCTCCCCTGCTCGTCCGGCTCAGCCCAGTTCGAACCCCACGCTGCGCAGCGTACAGTCCGAAAGCGGAAGCAAGCTGCGGGCTGCCCGCCCATTACGGAAGCGGAAGCGCGGAGCTGTGCGGTGGGAGGAACCTCGAGTGGTACCCTGCGAGTTGCTTGTCTCTGGGAGTCGGAGCCCTTGGCCCTTGACTCCGGGCCGGACGCGGTGAGCGGCGGAAAGGGGCTCGGGTAGGAATGTGGAGAGGGACCTCGGGCATCCCAGGCCGCGAGCTCGGCGTCCTTCTGTCCTGTTCCCTCCCCCGAGGCCGCAGGCTGTCACGCTCCGATCTGCGCCAAGCTGCCGTTTCCCTGGGTCGGCACCCGGCACTGGCGTTGCCACAGCAGGGACCCTTTGTCGTCCCGACCGGGACCCGCCTTCACCTCAAGGGACTTGGCCGAGTCTGGACCTGGTCACAGGTTGAGGGTGGGGCCAGTGCGACTGTCACTTAGCGGGTGAAGGCCAGAGATGCTGCTCTCCCCCATACAATGCACAGTGCACCGCCCACAACAAAAGAATTATCTGTAGTCCCGGGGTTAGGAAGCCCTGCTCCGGGGCTTTAAAATCTCTGAAGCTCCGAATGAACTGTGTTAGCTTAGTCATTTATAGGGCCTCTTAACTGACAAAACGTTTCCAGTGCCTAGAGTCACCAAAAATATTTCCAATCAAACGAGCATGTCAAGTGCACCCAGCGTCAACCTGCTTAATCCCATCTTGAGAACATGCCTGTCTAGGAATCAGTCTCGGCCAATACGATAGCCTCTATTACACTGAACCAATAAATACGAACACAGAAAATTTTTTCTGTATTTAACCACCACCGTATTGGGGTTGGGGGTATAGCTCAGCGGCATAAGCGTTTGCCTAGCAAGCACAAGGTCCAGGATTCGATTCCCAGTACCAAAAAAAAGAAAGAAAAAAAAAAAAACCACCACAGTACTCCCTATATAAGGCGTCCGAAACAATCTTTGTGACACTCCCCCTGCCTTTTCCGAGGGCAAGAGCATCCTTGAAGTTTAGACTTTGGCGGAAACCAGTATCAAAGTCCACCCACCCCGTCTCACTGATTCGTGGATTTCTGTGTGATCAGGTGAGTGCACCTTGTGGAACTTGGCAACACCAGATCCCCACAGGCTGCTCACGTTGTAACCATCAGAAGCCTCAGTTGGGGGGCAAGAAAAATGACTTCTGTTTGATGACTTATATTCAGAGAAGAGTACTAAAGTGTGTATGGTTATGTGTGTAAATAGGTATAGTGAAATGCTTTTTTGGCTTTTCTGAAACTGCAATTGTTTATATAGAAAATCATAAGAAACCTTATGTGTAATTGCAGAGTTTCATTAATTATGTGCATGTGTGCCCTTTTCATTCTAGCTTTCCTGTAACATTACTGAAGGCGTGTTTGCTTATTCTGCAATAAATGCACAAAACAGTATGTACAGTAAGAAGAACAAAACTTTCCTGCATGCCGTAATACTTAAAACTTCAGGATTTTGAGTAAGCATATGAAATACTTATCTATATTTGTAGTATTACAAGTCTTTCGATTATATACTAACAGGACTACTCAGCAGTATTTATTCACGCTCTTTCCATTTGACTACTAAAGATATATAATCCGCCACAACTCACACTCAGATCTGTTCGCACTCAGATCTGCGCCAAGCTACCGTTTCCTCTGGATCGGGACCCAGCGCTGGTGTTGCCACTGCAGGGACCCCTTGTTGCCCCCCTGGGACCAGCCTGCAGATTCAAAGTACAGAGGTATCTTTAGAAGAGATGATTTAAGCTTCTTTGTGTTAGTAACAGAAATTTAAAATGGAGTTGACCAGGATTTTCTTCCTAGTGAAATTTAAAAGATTTGGAAAAATCTGAAGCAACATGTAGATTGCAGGGTAAACCATTAGTTTCCAACAAAGATTGTCCTCTACACCTGGCCTTCTGTAGGAATTAACTTCCTCAAAACTTCTGAAATAGCAGTGCAGTTGCTCGTAATACAGAGAATCATAAAAATCTTACGTGTAATTATAGGGTTTCATTAATTATTTGCGTGTATGCCTAAATTCTATCTTTCCTGTAATATTGCTGAAGACATGTTTGCTTATTCTTCAGTAGACCCTATGAGTACACCATTTAGGGTGACCAACTATACCTATTTATTCAGGACTAAGGGGTTTTCCAGGACAGGACATTCAGTGTTCAAACCAGGATGACTGCTCCCCTCTGAGTCAGGCCTTGGGCTAGATGCGTGGATACCGTGGAAAACCAAACCAGACCTTATCCTTCCTCCATGATGTGTCCATTCCAATAGAGAATCGCTATTGACGAGAGTGTTGTGGGACTCAGGCTGAGGGGACAGAAGTCTCGCGGGAACAAAAGATACTTAGCTTGACAGGAAAAGGTAAGGTTAGATCTAACTAGTTGTAGGGTTAGACTGGGGCCCAAGGGGACTGTATAAGGGAAGCCCCTGAGCAGGAGAGAGCCCAGGGAAGACAGGGACAACTGAGGCCGAGATGGCAGAGGGGAGGTTTGCTCCAGATCCTCGTGGGAGGTGGAAGTCTGGACTGACGCAAGACTGTTCTCAAGCCGGTAGAGAACACTGAAGGGAAGATTTGGGAGCAGGGAGAGGATGTGATGACCACTGGCTCTAAGCTCATGCATAAAACAGACTTTTGGGATCCCAAATGAAGAGTTTTAAGAGGCAAGATAGGTGTGAAAAAGGAATTTAGGAAGGAGATGATAGTTCCTGAGCCTGAGTGATGATTGTGGAGTGGAAGAGAGGTAGGAAGGCGAGATTGGGAATTGAGAACTGAGAATTGGCCGTGCTTTCATTCCCGTGTGCATTTGGCAGATGGTGCAGGGTGCTCGTGTGCCCTCGGCTTCTATCCCTGCGAACTTCGGGCTGCCCCCCACCCACGGCCCGTGCCTACTCTCGCTTTGCTTCTTCCAGGACCTTTCCCTACATCCTAAAGAAAGTCAGGCCTGAGTAGGCCTAATGCTACGTTTCTGTCACCATTGAAAGTCCTGTTGGGCAGTACTAGAAAAGAGTGGCCCATCTGCTGTACCTGTCTTCCAGCAGCAACATATCCAGGGCAGGTTAGGCGTCAGGAAATCTGTAAACTGACTAGGAATCCCTCCTGTCTTCAGAGGAATTCTGAGCTACCAGACAACCTGGAAAAGGACTCAAAGTCCAAAGATGCCCTAGCACCTGCTCCTCTGGCTGCCTCTGTCTTGTGCTGTGGTAAACTGCCTGGATCCCACCCCTCCTGTCCTTCCTCAGCCAGTGACTAAAACTGTACCTGACTGCAGATCGGTCCTTGAGAGGAGAAAGAACACGTCCCATACCTGGAGAGGGCAGGAAAGTCCTGCCACAGCAGCCTGGGTCAGCAGACCCCCCACTCCTCCCAGTCCTGCTTTCCCTGTTCAATGAGAAAGGCTATATTATTTTCCTGGGGCTATGGTAACAGACTGGCTTCAAACAAAACAGATTCATTCCCTTGCAGTTCTGGAGGTCAGAAGTCCCAAGTGAGTCACAGGCCTGAATTTCTACTAGTCACAGTGCTACTGGCTCTAGGGAGAATCTACTTCTGCCTTTTCTGTCTCGGACAGATTATCTGCATTCATTAGCTTGCATTTCTTCCTTCATGTTTAAAACCAACAAGGTAAAACTGTATTGTTCAATCTCTTTTTCTGTCCCTCACCCCCCACTCCTTTCCCACCTCCTTCATCGTCACATCATCACATCATCACATTTTCGTCTCTAACTCTGACTGTCCTGCCTCATTCTTTAAGATACTGTGTAGGCCAACCTATATAATCCAGGACAGTTTCCCATCTCAAAGTCCATACCTTAAAAACATCTACAAAACTCCTTTTGCAAAAGAAAAGAGTATACTTACAACCTCTGTGGATTACAACTTAGACAACCCTGCTTTTCTTTTGGCAGCTAGAAGTTATTAGTCTGTCTCCCGCCAGGCTCAAAAGTCAAAGATTCCCTCTAGTTCTGTTTTTTCACATGGCACAGTCAGTGTTCATGTCCCCATCTCGGCGCAAGACGCCCTTCACGATTTTCTTGAGTACAGGGAGATCACATGTAGAAATCCCAAGCTGATTTTATGGAGTTACATTTTATTCTGTGTCTGTAGGGAGAGGAGGCCTTCCTTTCTCATAAAAAGGAAACATTCTGTACACAATGCTTTGTACCTCGTTTTTTTTGTTTGTTTCAACTTAAATTTATTAGAGATAGAAATTTCTGCCAGTACCTAGCAAACATTTCATATTTGTTTTTGTTTTGTTTCTGGCTGTGTGTAGGTGTCCTCTCGTTTATTCAGCTGGTTTCCTTGTGATGATCATTTGTGTTATTTTCAACCATTTGCTGTTATAAGCAATTCCAACAGTGAATAATTTTGCATGTAACTTTTCATTTTTGTGCATCTTTGAGCTAATCCCTGGAAGTGGGTTTAGCAGGGAAAGAGTAAGTGTGTTTGCACGTTTGCCTGATGTTGACAAGCTCCTTGCATGGGAGCCATACCCGGCCAGGTGGGAGAAAGCCCCTTCACATGGCCTTGCAGCAAAGGCTGTGGCCCTGTGTCTTTGCTGATCAGACAGGTGGGAAATGGTGCCAGTGTCGCTGCAGCCTACATCTGTCACTCTTCATGAGCCTCGGTGATTCTTCTGGGGTGTCCCGGAGATGGTGGTGGTGAATACCAGACGATGCTGGGCGAGAGTGGACGTAAGGAAAGGCAACAGAGTGAGAACTCTGGCTGAGATGAAGGAAGAGACTGGGCAGTAACTGGAAGAAAAGCTGTGCTCAGAGATAGGTTTATTTCACTACTGAAGATCCTGGACCTGGCTTGAGTGGTGAGAGGAAGCACTTGAAAGGGAAGGGTGGAGAGCAGTGGCTCCCAGGAAGCAGAGATGGACCCCAGGGCCAAGCTGCCACAAAGGGGAGGCAGCGCCTTGTCCAGCAGAGGGCAGCAGGGCCCAAGTGGAATTTGCTTGGCAAGACTGGAAGGTGTGTTCCTTCCTGAGAAGCAGGATGTGGGACCATTGCCGAGAGTGAGGGTGATTCGATATCTCTTATCACCTAATAGCTGGTTCTGAAACCTAGCCGCCTAAGAGGCCAGTAACCCTTTATCATCTCATGGTGTGTGCGGTTCAGAGATTCAGGAGTGGCATGGTCAGAAGGTTCTGGCTCAGGACTCTTGGAGATGGCAGGAGGCCCCCACCTGGAGCTGGGCCATCTGAAGGCGCAGGATGCTCCAGGATTTTCTTGTGAGGCCTTGATTGGTGGGAGGCTGCTGAAGTGACTTCCCAGAAAGGCAGTCGACTTCCCCTTGACCAGGAATCCAGGAGACCAAGACAGAAGCTGCAGTTCCTTCTGGGACCTGGCCTCAGAAGTCCACCCGTCAACTCTGCAGCATTCTATGCTCATTCGGGGTGTGTTGGGGTCTGTGTGGGATGTGACCACCAGGGGCCTGAGGTCTGTTTAGGAAGCTGGTTGCCGCAGGGAGAAGACTAGGATGTGGTAGAGCTGCAGAGATCCGAGGATGGGGATGGGGAAGCTGCGTGGGCCTATGGGGCCTTCTTCCAAAGCCAAGAGCTCTTTCATGTCAATGCTTTTGTTTGTCCAGAGGTGACCATGCCTTGTGGTCTGTGCAGATGTTGCCATGCCTAGGGGCATGATTGGAGCCTGCCTGGCTGTAGTTCTGCTGGCCTAGCATGAGTGAGGGTCTAGGTTAGGGACAGAACATCTGTTCACAGTAGGGGGAGGAAATCTAAGCCTGATACGTATGAAAGGAAAGGAGACAGCTAGTGACAAACAAGGAAATAGGAGAGAGGGAAGAATGTGGCCTTGATGTGGTCGGAGAAAAAATGAACACAGAAGAAGAGAGAAGTTGGAGGAGAACTTCAGAACTTCCATGCCCAGCAGCGGGACGGTGCCAGCCATGACGCAGGCACGGTGAGACCCATGCAATGTGGGGCAGGCAGGGAGGGGCATTGGAGCTGGGCCTCCTCGTACCCTGAGGCTCTCTCCGTCATCTGAGGAGAGCCTGGAAATTGAAGGGATAGTGAGAGCCAGGAGCCAGCGTCTCTAAGAAAGCACAAGCTGTTGATAAGAATGTGACAACAGCTTGATGGGAAGAATGTGCCGTGAGACTCAGGGAAAGCAAGCCTCTCGGGGTGGAACAGTGGGTATTGGTCGTGTCGTGGGTGACACAGGAAGATAAGCTGTGCCACCGTCTGGCTTCTGCTGATATGCACTGTATGTTTTGGTTTTATAGCCATGGTTCCTAGCTCAAAAGTCCCCCCCACCCCTCGCAAGGCAGGCCATGGAAACTAAACTTCTTCCCCAAGATGGGTCATGGGAACTCTGATCTTCCCCGCCTTCACCTAGTCATAGGCAGTTCTCTGGTCTACCTTGTGTGATAGTTGTGCACGCAGCCCTCCTCATTGCAGAGGGCCGTGCCCCTATCCTAAAGAAAGGATGCTGCACAGAGAGGCCGAGAAGGATCTGAGCAGACAGGCCTTGCCGGGTCTCCCTATGCAGTCTATGTGCAGTTAGTTCCTCCTGTGCAGTGCAGTCTCCATAAAAAACCCCAAGGCCAGGATGCTGTGAAGAGGAGGCAGCACCTGTCCAACACGGGAGAGGGCAGCAGGGCCCGAGTGAAGCAAGAGCTTCCAGACAGCTGCACAGGGGAGGGTCCTAGGAGGTGGCGCCCGGGAAAGGCATGGACTCCGCATGTCCTTCCCCCCTTCTTGCCCTGTGCATCTCGTCGGCTGTCTCCTTTGTCTTCTTCTTTACCATAACATTAAATGTGTTTCCTTCAGTGATGTGAGCTGCTCAAGGAATCTAATCAAACCTCAGGCAGGGGTTGAAGGAACCCTGATTTACATCCCTTGGTCAGAAGCCCCACTAGGACCACCCAGGGCTGATGCCTGGCATCTGAAGTTGGGGTAGGGACTGAGCCCCAACCTGTCATTTCCAATGCTGTTTCCAGGCAGGTATTGTCGGATCTGAACTCAGCCAGAGGACACCCAGCGGCTGTCCACTGCGGAACCGGTTGCTTACTTGCTGGCAGGGAGAAGCCCCCACACATGGTGCGGGTCTGTGCCGATTGTGCTGTGAGAGCAGAGCACAGACTGATGCTTTGCTTTTTTAATGGTGCTCAGCCTGCTAGGCAGATGAAAGGCCCGACGTGGAAGATAGAACTTGCATTTGGAAGGAGGTGTGTTAGATGCTGAGGGAGACAGATCCTCAGCAGCGTGAGAGGGAGAGCACCGTGCAGACCGTGTCTCCCCTTTATTCCAGAGCACTGCTGCCCTCTGCCCCAAGGGAGTACGAGGTGGCACGTCCCTCTTCCTCCACTGCCCTGGTGTCCAGGAGCTTTGCTGTTGGAGTCACAGGATGGCGGCTGCTGTCCTTCCCGCCCCTTGTGGTGAGTCTGTGAGTTCTGGCAGCCCTAGGAGTTGGACTTAAAAGGACCCAGCCCCAAAGAGGCACAGGAGGGAGTCACACAGGTACAGTGAGAATGGGTCCCAGCAGCCCAAGATGCTGGGTCTGATGAGTGGCTCTTGGGATTTGGGACTCCGAGGTTTGGGAGTTGGCAAGAGAATTATGCTTGCTTTTTCTGAGAACCTGACAAAAAGTGTGATGCCCTGAGAATGTCACTTTCCTCATCTGTGACATGGGAATAATCATCCAGACCCTTGAGCCCTGTTTTCTGGCTGGGGTGAGATGGGCCCTGGTTTCTCACAGAAAGTATAGGTGTCTGTGGGGGTGGACGTGTGCACTGTGAGTGTGCTCGGTGTGTGCATGTGCTGTGTGTGTCCTCGTTGGTCTATGTACAATCAGGTGGGTGGAGCAGCCTCCAGGCTTCAGAGCACTGGGCAGCCTGGATTCTTGTGACTCATGTCTTCTTCCCCAGCTCAGGCCTCCCTATACCCAGCCTCTGCTCAGAAAGCACGCACAGGGAAGGAAAGGCTCCTCAGTGAGTTCCTGACACGCTGGCTGCAGGTGAGTCTCAGCTCCCTTTGTCCAAATCCTTGATGGAAGTTGAACTTGTTACCTTCAGTGGCCTGGAGCCTCACACCCAAAGCAGGTGCTTGGATATCACAGGATCCCTAGGCATCTGATGGGGCTTAATGTCTGTGTATTTCAACCCTCACTGCATTTTCAGAACTCTACAGGGTCTCTAAGGACATCTTGTGCTGTACACAGTTTAAAGAAAAAACAGATAAAGACATGCCTCTTCCCAAAGCTCAAGCAACTCAGGATGGCTTTGAAGAAATCATTTTTCATTTATCAAGTATTTCTCCTACTTCTGCATTGTCCCAGGCTAATGCTAAGCCCTTATAACTGAGGGAAATAAGATCTCAGGTGCTCAATCTGAGTACAGAAGGCCTCAGAAGGTATTGGGAGGCACTGGACCTTGGGAATGGGCTGAGTGAACAAGAGCACTGAGGCTGAGTCCAGAAGCCAAAGGGAGCTCCACAGAACCCTCCCGGTGCGCCTTGTGCTCTGGCTTCCTTCCCTTTCATGCTGGGGGGTCCCTGGTGGGGTCATGATATTTGCAATGGTTTAGGACCTGGTGACCTTTGAGGACATAGCCGTGGACTTCACCCAGGAGGAGTGGGCGTTGCTGGATACATCCCAACGATCGCTGTACAGGGAGGTGATGCTGGAGAACTGCAGGAACCTGGCCTCGCTTGGTAAGCTCAGCACCATCCTGCATTTACTTTATGGCTCAGGTAGTAGTACTTGCTTCTTACTCTTATTATTTTAGTGATGGAGAAGGCACAGAACATAAAATTCAACATCTCTACATCATTTGACATTATATAGATCAGTGGCTTTTAGGATATTCACAGTGTTGTGCAACCCTATAATTTCAGAACATTTTTGCCACCTCTGCTGTGACTTGAGTATGGTTGATGAGCTGGAAGTTTGATCTCCTATAAAAGTATTGAGGTCATGGGGCCTTTAGCAGGTCAGGTCTAGTAGGTCAGGTCTAGTAGGAGATGATTGGATCTGGAGACACCACCCTCAAAGGATTCGTATTGTCTCTCTCCAGTGGGTCAGGTCTCAGGGGACCAGTTTAGTTCTCCAGAGAGAAGGTTGTTACAAAGAGAGGTGATGCTTCATGGTTAGAACTTCTCCATGCAGCTGAATCCCTTTCATCTTCTGTTCCATTTTGTAATAACACCAAAGCATCTTCTCCAGATGCCAGCACTATGTTATTTCAACCTTGCAGACACCAGGATCATGAACCAAAATACAGCCTCTTTTCTTTATAAAGTATCCAGTCTTAAGTAGTTTGTTGCAGCAACAGAAAACAGGCCAAGAAAACTCCTAAAAATAAAAATCACCCTATTCCTATTAAGCATTCAACACCTATTACCTTCTCCTCTCATGGCCACTAGAAATGACTAATCTGCTTCCTCCCTCTGAGTTTGCCTATTTAGACCATTTCCTAGGAGTAGAATCATAGAAAATACGACCTTTTGTGTCTGACTTTTTTCACATACATAGTATTTTCAAGATTTAACTGTTGTAGCACATACTAGTGCTTCCTATCTCATAACAAGTAAAAAGTATTCCATGGTATAGGAAACACCAAATTTTGCTGAACTATTCACAGGTTGATAAACTACTCACTATGTAGTTCAGGCAGGCCTTAAACTCATTTTATAACTCTGGCTGGCCTCAAATTCACAGCGATCCTCCTTCCTCAGCCTCCTGAGTGCTGGGATGACAGGCATGTGCCACCAGGCCTGTCGTAGGTCATGATAGTTCGGTGTTTGGTTTTTGAGAAACTGAGAAGATTTTCTACAGCAGTGGCAGCATTTTACATTCCCCCAAATGTGTAAGTGTCCCGGTATTGTCCACATCCTCCTTACCCTTACCGTTTTGCTTATAATCGCCCTACTGGATGTGAGCTGCTACCCGTTGTGCTTTGATTTGCCTCTCCCCTTGTGTCTATGCTGGTGCGTGTGATGATATCCCAAGCTCTGGCCATTTGTTTTTTCACGTTTTGGGGCCCTGTTTTTTGTGGGTTTTTTTTTTTCAAACTGTATAATCATCAGTTGCCCTATCTTCAACATCACTAATTCTTTTTTTTTTTTTTTTTTTTTTTTTTTTTTTTTTTTTTTTTTTGCCTGTTCATATCTGATTTTGAACCTCTCTTAAATTTTTCATTTCTGGTGTACTTTTCAACTCCAGAATTCCTGTCTGCCTTCTTTTCTACAGTGTTTTCCGTTTAATGAGATAGACAGTAGCAAACAAGTCAATGTCTCTTAACACAGTAGTGTGGTTACAGCTGTGGGTGGGACTTTACCCCCTGTCTGGGTGGCATTACTCCAGTTACCATACATGTGGTTCTTTGTTCCCAATAAGGGACACTGGTTGATTGAGTTGTCCCCTTTCTGTATTTACCCGAGCTTTTAGTTAATACTCTTCTTTATAATTCTGGCTATACTTTCCCTTCAGGTGTTAAAGAGCAAGTCAAGGGGAGACCTGTGTTAACCAAAATTAGTCTTGCTTTCTATGCATATATCAAGGTCAGTCAGGCTCCTGAAGGAGTACTTTTGGGGTCATGGGCAAAGCCTCTTAGCTCTTTCTCTGCCAGATGTGTCATCTGCCAGGATGGTCACAGTCTGTGCTAGACAACATGGCTCTCCTTGGAAGCATAAGGACATTTTTTCCTCTTTAGTGACCCTCCTTTTAGCACAATGTACCCTGGTCAATTCCTGTTCTCTGGGGTCCATCAGTCTCCTAGCTCAGGAAGTTTGGTGACTCAACAGAGTTGTAGGATCCTGTAGAAAGATCACCTGTGTCCTGGGTCCTTACTGACCTTAGAGGGCCAAGACCAAAATACTGGCTTTTATGCCCAGTTGCTTTTTAACTTTGGTCTCTAAGCCTTAGTTGTTGAACATCCAGAAGATTAGTTACACCAGTGTTAAAGTGGAAGCAGCAAGTGTAGCTATTATAATCTCATCTAGATATCAAGCACTTTGAAATATAGTACAGCCAGAGAACTACTATTTTTTCCTATCGTGTTTGAGAAATCAAATTCCTTTAGAATGTTAATTAAATTCCTCTAGAATGTTAATAGATAACAGTTAAAAACTTTTATTAGGGCAGAGTTTACTAGGAGCAAACATAGAATCTTAGCATAACAGTTACGGTGGCATTATTATATTAGAACCAGTGGGTTTTTTTAATCTTTAAAAATACATATAATTTCTATCTTACTCAACCACCTCTATTCAATTATGAAATATTAAATGACCTAAAAAAACTTCTACCTAAATTTGTTACCTTTCAATAGTGTCATTTAAGTAGAATATGCTTGTTTATTTTATAGATATACTTTGCAGGTTATTAATGTCTAATCTCTAATCATTATAATGACACTGCCTCAACTGTATAAGAAGTAGTCACATCTAATATAACAATTATGTAACAGTCACATAAACATAAACCTGAAAAAGTCCATCATCATGAACAACTAGAGTTTGGAGGTTATCAGTGTGATAAGATGTCTTTCTCAAGTCCTGTATTTTAAAAAGAGCTGTACACTTAGGAAAGCACAACCATAAGGCTAGCAATAATTAATATCACAGCTATATAGAAATCTTCACATGTATTTACTTAATGTTTACTCTTAAGGCAAGTCTTTTTTTTAAAACACGTTTATAACGAATTCTCATCAATTCTGTATTGACAATAATTAAAGGACATCTTTAAAATTCTTACAAATTTAGAAAACTATTAATGACCGCACATAGACTTATTGCCCAATATATCTCATTTATACAGTAACAAAATGCTTATTTAGTCAAAGCCAGTAGATCAAGCTTTAAATGGAAGGACCAAATTTAAGGAAATGTCAAAATATTTAACCACTTCAGTTTATATATATATATATATATATATATATATATATATAAAATAAAAAGAGCATTTATTTGTTACTTTGCCTGTGCTAAACTTACATAGTCTTGAGTCCATGCAAACTTAACTTTAAAGCTTAGATCTACAGTATCTTGTGTTTTTTTTATGTATCCATAGTACCAGATATATAGGTTGAGTCATAAACTAAAAATAATAGCTGTTCATTTATCCAGTCATAAACTGATTATTAAAAACATTCCATAAGCCAACAATTAAATAATCTTTAACTCTTATAATAGATTTTTTTTAGTAACCAAAAGCCTAACAATGAAAGGTACAAACCATCTTAGTAAAATATAGAACCTTTGCTGTTTAATCTAGTTTTGTAGTTTTAACCAAGAACATCCTAATCAGAAAACCTTACTGCTTTAGACATAGTGTAATATTTTACTTATAACCAACTTAAATATAGTATAATTTAATAACTGTTGGAGTGTGACACCGTAAGACCATTGTTAATTCCTATCATTTTCTTTTGAAGTCATGTACCATTGTTGGGTTTTTTTGTGTTGTTTTGATTTTGTCTTCATTGTTGTTTTGTTAGTTTTTTAAAATTTTTTTAACTTAAAAAAAAACTTTTAAAAAAAGACCATAGAAAAACTGGGCAAACCACCAATCAAGGAAGAAACTGGATAAATTTCGGTCCAGCCAGCTGCTTTCAACCACAGAGTTTTGTCCAGCAGTTCCCAAAGTCTAAGGGGTCCCCACTTAGTTATCTTAAAAGCTGTTCTAGAGGACTTATCATAACAGTTAACACTTTAAACTTTTTATATATTATCTTTGACCAAGGAAAACTCTTAAATTATTATACATCAACAATAATAGACACTGCATTTATAAAAGTAACTTTGGACATTATCTTGGTTATCTAACAACCTGGATGAAAACATGTCGTCAATCTTTAAAATATCTTTATTTTTTATCAACTGATTTAGTCTTCTGTTAAACTATATGAACTATAAGCATTTGAGCTAATACCAGGAGTGTCCACTTACCTATAAGGCAACCAAATAGAACATATATTTGAAATTTTACATATAAAATATATACCATTTAAATCATATATAAACTTTATGGTCTTAAACTTTAAGGCTTTTATTTGTAAGTCCTGTATCTTTTTAAGTGGACTTAGCTATGTCCAATAATCCGGATGGTTCATTTTTGTGTAGGAGGCCAAAAGAGCCAGAGAAAAAATAAAATTGACATAAGCTCCAAAATCTTAAATAAAGCATCTTAGGTACCTTAAACAGTTTAAACAAACAAACAAACAAAAACACAGATCAGAGTGCACTCTTGGAAATATTAGCCAGGTTGAGCTATAGCTATAATCATCTGTTGTAGGTTCATTATAAATTGACTAGTCAGAACTTTTGGGGGTAACCAATTAGCATAGACATCTCTTGCAGTGAACTAAGGAGATGAGAGAGCAAAAGCTACTCGCACTGTAAATGTGAGCACCATTTAAAGAAAGATTAGAGTGATAGTTTGTCTTAATCTTGAAATGGCCTTGCAGGCTTCTCAACACCTTCTGTGGTTTTGATAGCCACAGCTGATAGCCAGAACTGTTTAGGCCAGGTTTGGATGATGATTTTTGGAGCTACATTTGTATTTTAAAGAATAGGGTAGTCAAAGTCTGTCAAGGCTTCATTCTGCCCTGGTGCTGATGTCTACCCATGACAGTATTTGCCCTTTTTGCCCCCTAAGGTTTTCCTTCAGTTTAACCTGTCCAGGGCTGGCAGTAGCAAACAGGAGGTGCTCTAGAAAGCGCCACCTTTTCTCTTGATCTCAAGACCTCTTTAGCTCATGCTTAACTAAATGCTCTTCGTGAGCTACTCCGAAGATCTTTTCTGTTAACACTATAACTAGGAAGAGTCAGGAGAGGGAGAGAACTTTGAGATTTTGTCTTTTTACTCTCTAATTTACCTTTTGGAGAAAAATCTTCAAGAAATCCTCTATCTTAAATTAGTCCTAAGTTCATAAAATACACGTTTTATGACATAAACTATAGACATTGAATAGTCATTGAGTTACCCATAATCATAAAAGAGTCATTACATGCCTTTATAATATCCTTTGTGTACTTCTAAAAAAAGATAAAGCCAAGAGAAAGAAACTATGGGGCCCAAGGTCACACCGGGGTCACGCCCCAGATCAGTACCAGGCCACGTGAGTGGCCCACCCGTTTTCCAGAGTCGAACTGCCTGGGCTGGCAGCTCTGCGCTCTTTTGGTCCTGGCCAGTACAGCCACCCTTGTTCCTGGAACATGACTATTCTAACAGCAGATCAAGGCAGCAGGAAAAGTTATATACAACAGCTAGGCTTTACTCAAAACGCTATCTCATAGAACTTTATATCTAGGAACCTGTAACATACATGAGGAACTCAGAGGGTCTTAGAAGTCTGAATTTACCTAATTTCCTTGATCACATATCAAGGAAAGCAGAGGCCACACACTCCCCCACAAACACACACACACACATGGTAGGAGGCACTAGGCTTCTCTTCCCAGCCGTTCCCTGCTTTTTTGGTAACCAACAGGAAAAAAAAAAAAAAAACTGAAGGGGTTTGAGGTTTCTGACAGGTAAAATCCTGAGTGGAAGAGAGAGAAAAAAAGCAAACTATTGAGAAACTGCTTCAGAGACAAAAGGGTTGGGAGGAAATGACACGTCAGAGGCACAGGGAACTGGTGGGAGTGAGAACAAGGAAAGAAAATAAAAGAAGCCATTTCCTGGACTTAGAAAAAGAATGCCTCTTTTTTTACCTCCTGCTGCTGGCTCACCAAAAAAGACTCATGGGCTAGGTTAGAGGGTCCCCAAGGCTGAGATAAGAAACTTAACTCACCCCTTTAAAATTAAAGTATGCAGATTCACTGACTCCTATCACAGAAAAAAAATTTTTCCGGACATGTCAGTAAAAGAGGCATGAGAAAGATTTCTTAGAGGGAGATACAAGATGTGCTTGAGTGGAGTGCGGGCACTCAAAGAAGTGTACTAGCTTCCCAAAGTTGGGGTCCAGGATGATCGAGAAGATAAAACATTGCAAAAAGAAGTCAGTGTTCAAAGAGGTTCGGGTCTTAAAGTATTTCTGATTTTGAATTTTTGTAGTAGGGTTTCCCAACCTGTACAGCAATCCTGGAATCTGATTTCTCCCTGTGTTTAGGGTTCATTATAGTTGCATGTTAATTGTAGGCATCTGTAGTGATGCTTTAGGACTAACTTTGCAGTGCCTATATTTTTTCATGTGTGGCCGCTAAACTCTTTCTTCATTAGCTCTATGATCGTCAAGTGTTTTGTCAGAGATCTCTGTTAGAGGCTTGTAACCAAAACTAAAATCTCCCAATCTCTTCAAATAGGCTCTGTCTGTATATGGAGTTATGCCGATTTTGCACGCTTGAATTTGGTGATCAGAATGATTGATCTGAAAACAACAATAGGCAGTATACGAGCCATTATTGAACTTCTACCACCTTGTGTGGTGAAGCTCTGCATCATTGCCAATGTTTTGTTTTGGTTTTTTTTGTTATATGTTACTGTCTTTCATTGTTTTATCAGTCTTACATTCTTATGTCTGGTGGACTGAGCAACTTCACTGAAGATAGCAGTATGTAATGTAGCAACCATTGTTAATTCCTATCATTTTATTCTGAGGTCATGTATCTTTTTTTGTGGTTTTTGTGTTGTTTTGATTTTGTCTTCATTGTCGTTTTGTTAGTATTTTTAATTTTTAAAATAAAAAAGTATATATGGAGCCATGTAAATACTAGAAATAAGCTAGGCAGTTTATCACTTTGAACTGAAAATGCTTGCATTTTGTTCCCTACAAGAATTACTATATTCCTTAGATTTTAGACAGAATTATTCCATTGTTCCTAAAGTTACACCTCTCCATCTTCATAACGTTGGTTGGCTTCACTCTCACGGAATTGCTTGTACCCTGAACAGTCTCTCTACATCACGTAGTTTTTCCTTAAATAGGGTGTCATGTTGATAAACCCAGTCTGATCTCCCAGCTGGAGCAAGAAGACCAAGCAGTGATGGAGGAAAGAGGAAATCTCCCAAGCACCTGCCCAGGTGAGCTCCAGGTGTATATGAGCCCCTGTGAGGAGTTCTGTTGCCAGAACTCTTGTTGGGACTGTTACATAAGTTAATATCAGCAGGGAACTTTGTAAAGTGCTTTCTTTTTCTGACAAAGATGAACAGCAACTTTGGGTGGAGCTTCCTCGTGTATCTTCTTTCTCTTTCCTCTTTAACTTTTTATTCATTGTCTTATAATTTAGCTTCTGGAATATATAGCTTTTTAAAATTTAAGTCCTACTTTTTATTCCTGATACTGCCTTATCAATCTCAGTGTTTCTAGTATGTTGTTTTTCTGCCATACTGAAGATAAATCTGAGTCATTAGTAGGAAAAAGGAGACTCCTTGAGACCTTAATGTTAAACAAATACATCAGACCAGCTTCAATATCTTGTGATTTCTCTTAAGTGAGAAACCCAAATATGTAAAAAGTAAAGTGAAAGACAGGTAATAGGAAATGGGGAGAGCTTTCTCAGATGAGAAGGAAATCAGGTGATAGTGGGAGGTGAAAGGATGGAAAGAGGAATTAAAATATGTTACATATATGTTCTGACTCCTCACAAGGGATATAAACATGTACTATAGGCATGTACTAATAAGAAATAAATTCTAAAACACCTAAAATTTCCATAATTGCCTTTTATTGCATACCTCCTCAAAAATTCCATAATTGCCTAATTTAATACCTAAAATTTCCATAATTGCCTTTTATTACATACCTCCTCAAAAATTCTGATCTTTTGAGTCCACCTTTGCTAATTTCTATACTTTTCCATTGCTATTCTCCATGAATGTAAGTTTCTTCTCACCTTGTTTCAGATTTGGAGACTGTACTTAAAGCCAAATGGTTAACCCCTAAGAAAGATGTTTTTAGACGAGAACAAGTGAAAGGTGTGAAAATGGTAAGACCAACATGGATGATTTGTTTTTCTATATTAGAAAAATGTTGTGAGTTAGAAAAAACACAAAGTAACCCAAAGTTAGGCTTGAGAAATAGTATCATTGAATAGACACAAACTGCTATGATTTGGGAAAAACGTATAAGTTAGCTCCAAGCTTGTTTCTTCACTGAGACTTCCCACGTGAAATATTTAATGAAGTAAATATTTCATTAAATGTGTGACTCAACATATTAGCTATTTTGGTTGTGGTACCAGGAATCAAACTCAGGACCTTGAGCTTGCCAGGCAGGCACTTAGGCCACTGAGCTATATCCCTAGCTCTATATTAGCTATTTAAAACATAAATTAATCTTTAAATTATCAGAAAATAATTTTATGAATATAATAAAGACAACCAAATATTTGGTTTTGTAAAGGCTTAAATGGGGCAAGAAACAGTAGTAGTAGTAGAATTCCTGAGAAAGACAGTTTGTATAACATGAAGTGTGAAGAATATTATAAATTTATATTTATTCGTCTCATCAACAGGAGAAAAATCGTCGTGGCGTGAAAATCAATGAATGTAATCAATGTTTTAAGGTCTTCAGCACAAAATCTAACCTCACTCAACATAAGAGAATTCATACTGGAGAAAAACCCTATGACTGTAATCAGTGTGGGAAATCTTTCAGCAGTAGGTCTTACCTTACTATTCACAGGAGAATCCATAATGGGGAGAAACCCTATGAATGCAATCACTGTGGCAAAGCCTTTAGTGATCCTTCATCCCTCAGATTGCATGTGAGAATTCACACTGGAGAAAAACCCTATGAATGTAACCAGTGTTTTCACGTCTTCCGCACTAGCTGTAACCTCAAGAGCCACAAGAGAATCCATACAGGGGAGAATCAGCATGAGTGTAATCAGTGTGGAAAGGCCTTTAGCACAAGGTCCTCCCTGACTGGACACAATAGCATTCACACAGGAGAGAAGCCTTACGAGTGCCATGATTGTGGGAAAGCCTTCAGGAAGAGCTCCTATCTGACACAGCATGTGAGAACTCACACAGGAGAAAAACCCTATGAGTGCAATGAATGTGGCAAGTCCTTTAGCAGTAGCTTTTCTCTAACAGTGCATAAAAGAATACATACTGGAGAGAAACCCTATGAATGCAGTGACTGTGGGAAAGCCTTTAATAATCTCTCAGCTGTTAAGAAGCACTTAAGAACTCACACTGGAGAAAAACCCTATGAATGTAACCATTGTGGAAAATCTTTCACTAGTAACTCTTACCTTTCTGTGCACAAGAGAATACATAACAGGTGGATATGAATTGAAATGAGAAATTACTATAGGAATTTCTGTGGGAAAGCCCTTGCTGACCTCTCAACTTGAGAGAACTCACAACAGATACACGGGTTATCTGTTGGTGCATAAAAAAAATCATCCTCCAAAACTTTGTGGCTCCAAACAATTTATTATTGTGTCACAGTTTCTGTAAGCCAGGAATTCAGGAACAGCTTAGCTCTGTAGTTCTGGCTCAGGATCTCTCAGAAGATTGCAGTCCAGATGTCAGGTGGAGCTCTGGTCAGCTGAAGTCTTTATCGATGAAGGATCTACTTCCATGTGGCTCCTTCTCATGCCTGGAAAATCAGTGCCAGTTGTTGACAGGAGACCCTTAATTCCTCACCATGTAGGTTTCTCCACAGGGTGAATTATTTTTATAGTATGGCAGCAAGTTTTCCCAAACCAACTGATGGACAGGAGAGCCAGTAAAGAAACCATGGTGTTTCTTATGACCTGTCATCAGGATGTACTTTCACATTTTCCATATCATACTCCACAAACAGACCGATCCTGATACAGTGTACCAGAAGGTTAACAGAAAATGTGAGTGCTAGGGGACAGAGATCCTGGAAAACATCTAGGAGACGTGCCATGAAATTAATGAACAAAAGCCTTCAGCAAACCCTCATCCTTCCAATCAATATGAAAGGGTATTCAGTAAGTCTCCTGTTAATTTACTTTGGAAGGACTGTACTGAGTACAGTCTGTGTGTTAAAACTTCCAGCTCTCTAGGCATGGTGTATGCCTATAGTCCCAGCACCTGGGAAGCTGAGGCAAGAGGAGCACTGCGTTCACAGACACCCTGAGCTATATAGTGAGACCCTGTCTCAAAAAAAAAAAGCTTCCAGCTCAAACTCCCATTAATATGTCCAGAAAAACCTGAAGAGTGAAAGGAAAGCCACAGCTCTTGGGAATTATGTGACAGCTCCCACTAGGAAAAACTATGAAGATCATCAGAATGCAAAAGCCTGATTCATCCTTTGAAACACACATATTAAATCAGAAGTGGAAAACTAGAGTACAAGTGTTCATGTTATTGAATACAGGATGGTGGGGTATTCTGTCTGCAGTGACTATAGGAAAACCTTGAACGTTCTCTGCTTTTGAAAAGATATGAAAATTTGTTGTAGAGAGAAAACTTGAATGTCATAGCTATTGGAAGACTTTCCATTTTCCCACATTCAGTAGACTTGTGAATATGAAGGGAGAAAGCTTTCTAAGATGCCACATATGAAAATTCTCCCCAGATGCAAAACCTGTGAGTATTAATTTTGAAATTTTTTCATCGATTCCTCTCCTGAACACTTACATGGTGGAACAGGCTAGGAATGTAATCTATGGTGGAATACCTCAGTCTCAGCTCTTCACTGCTGAAGGACCACACAATAATTGATACTGGGAACAAAAAGTATAAGTGAATCTCGGGTTAGCCTTACCATTGTCTAATCTGTAAGTTTGACCACTAATTCATTAATTTTAGTCTTTGGTTCGTATAAACATTTATATCTGTTCCTGAAAATAAATCCCAAGTTACCTTACAAAGTTTGAATGCAGTCTATTATAATTTGCTCTTTAAAAGCATCAGTGCCTTGCATATCCAGAAAGGTACAGTATTTCTTAAATAGCCCCTGAATGCATTTATTTATCATATGAAATTAAGTGATACCTCTGATACCTTTTTTTTTCCCTAAGTTGGTAGTATTTTTGTCAGAATGTGTAGACTTCATCGTACTGAGTCTTTTTTTCCCTTTCTGTACTTGTATGGCAAATAGCAGTAGCTTTTTTCCCAGTGCTTATGCTCCCCTCTAACTTCAAAAGAAAAATTTCAAGCTGTCCATGAGCAGTATTGAAAAGAAGCCACCAGGCTTTTTTGAAGCCCAGACAGACTTTGTTCCATTCTGGTGCCTGTGAGAAGTAGGTAGAAGTCATTTTGAGGGCTTGAGGAACCATCTGACATGTTTTCTTCACCCATTTTCTGTTTACCTTATCCATACATTCTCATGGAAAGTGGCCTCAAGGTCTAGAAAACAAACAGCTACTCTCTACACGCACACACACACACTCACAGACAATGTATCATGCAGCCAAAAAAAACCTGAATTTTCCCAAAGCTGCTGATTGGCTGTGTCAGTTCTGGACTGCTTATTAAGACTTTCTGCTTGTGATGTAAGTAAAAGTAACCCCTGACCGGTTGAAGCCAAAGTGATTTGTCACTTTTGAGGTGTTCTGTTAACTTCCAACTGAATACAGTATTTTTAAGGTAAACTTAACAGTTTGCCCAATGTTATCCATGTTTTATGTTTCTTTCAAAACAATGTGTATTCTCCAACATGTAGATAGAGAACATATAGATCTTAATCTAGTTGTGTTTTCTTTGTACAGATTTTCTTTTGCCTTTAGTGATAATGGTAAAGTCTTCTGTTATGATTATGGATTAACATTGTAATTCTGTCTCTTTTATACTTATTTTGATAATGCTATAACTGAAATATATAGGATTAGATATTTTCATGTGAATTGTTCCTTGTGCCAGTCCCATATTTCTATATAGCTAAGAAATATAATGCCTTGATAATAAATGGTCAAATACGTAGTATGTTTTGTACATAGGCAAGAGTCCCTTATAAATGTTGAGTACAGTAATGCCTCAGTTCATAAATACTTCTGTTTCTAAACAATTTGCTTTGCAAAAAAAGCATTTGGCAACATTCTGCTTCGGTTTGCCATCTCCCCCATATAAACACAATTGCCGCCATCTTCCCCCAAATCCTAAAACAAATTAGTTTATCAGCTGAGATACCACAGAAGCTGCTTGTCAGATTTTACTGGCTAATAAAAGTAGGGCCCAGATTTTAACCTGGAAAGTCCCTGCTGGTAACCACTATCCCAGTAAATGCATTCTATGGGCTGTGCAAGACTTTTAAACACCAAAGCACTTCATTCTAATGGGGAAGGGTTGGATTTTAGAAAAATAAAATAATTATATGCATTTTATGCAGAAAACCACTCAAACTTTTTAAGACACTTAACGGAGATTAGAGTCTTAATGTTCTATGTACAGTAGTTGGGAAACTTAAGTAGCTGAACAGAGATCTTGATGGGATGGAATGGTGAGACATGAATTTTTGTGGCAAGAGCAGCTGTCACACAGGCCTATGTGATGAGTAGAACCGGTTTGAGGCAGTACTGAGGGAGGCGTACAAGTGTGGTACATCCTGCTCTCGTTAGGACGTTTTCTTCTATTTTCAAGCAGTTAGCATATTGTCAAATGTCCCATAGGTTTGTATATTGAAGGCTTGACCCTGAGTGCAGCAGTGTTCAGAGTTGAGGCTTTTGGTAGGTGATTGGATCCTGAGTGCTGTGCCTTCATCAGTGGATTAATCACTGATGGAGTGAAAACTCTATGGCATTATGAGAAAGTACTGGAAACTGGAACTAGGACCTAGTTGAAAGTAGCAAGTCTTAGGGCAATGCTCTTAGAGACTGTCTTGCCCGTGACCCCGTGCCCTCACACTCTCTACTTCCTGGTTGCCATGAAGCCAGCAGGTTTCCTTTGCCGTGCCCTCCTGCATGGTGTTTGTGCCTTGCAACAGGCCTAAAAGCAAGGAAGCAAGTTGACCATGAACAAAAGCCATGAGCCAAAATAAACCTTTCTCGCTTAAAGTTGTTGCTTCTAGGTATTTAGTCATAGCAATGGAAAGCTTAGACTTTAAAGCAGGTATCTAATGAGAAGACAGCATGTGAGGAGAGAAATCATACTGGCATGGTTAAATAATTCTATGCAGACTATGTGATCAGGGTCCAGACTTCCTATGTCCAAGGGTTTACGTTTTCATGAGTCGTGTACACCAGCAGAGGTGGCATCCAAAGGAGAAGAGAAGCTAGAATGGGATAGCAGATGCGTGTGGTAATGAATATCACCCGGCCATGTGAGGCTGGTCCCTGTGATGGGAGGATACTGTCATAATTTGTTTCATTATTTTCCTCTTATGTGTCCCTCCAGGCAGCAAGACCATCCCAAATCCTGGGTGAGCTTATTTTAGGAAGCAAGTCCGTTGTAATGGCATAAATGATGCATTGTAGTGGACCCTGTTGTGTTTTCCAGATTCTTCAGGACTAAAGCCCTCCTCAGTTAATGGAAGCATTGGCTGCTAATTGCCCATGCTGCTAGCCACTCTGGGAATTCCTTAGGCCAGACGCAAGTATACCTAATAGAATGGCATCTTTCAGAGCAGCCCATTTCTAATGACTTGTTGATTGTGGGGAGGGGGAAGGTCCAACATACAAAGGCCAAAGTCCTTTGCCTTAATTTGGGATTCGCCTCAAGGACCACCTCACCTTCACAGCTCCCCGTGGGACCCGGTACCCACTGCATTGTAACCACAGTTCTCTCTCCTCACAGTCCTGGTTTTCCTTTACATGTTATGCCCCCAACAGGAGTCAGTAAAGTCAGTTAAACAGAAGTCTTCACCTTACCTGAGAAGATGTCACACTAGTAGACGAACAGCCTGATTTGGATGAGGGCCTGGCAGACATGAGGAGGAACACCAAATGGGTGGTAGAAGAAAGCTCCAAGAGCATTAGCAGGGAATAGCTACTGAAAGCCGAAGAGCTGTTGAGAAATTTCACAGGTCATGTTCTGGGTGGTTTTTGGACTCATTCAGAGTAGAGTAAACTTGGAGAAAGCACTGAGTTTCATTTAACTCTCTGGAAATGTTACATCCTGAAACTTAAGTTTTATGCATTAACAGTAAGGAGCATAGAAATAACTTCTATGTTATTTCTTAGAAATAACTTCGAATAAGTTATTCTTAGAAATAACTTCAAACCTGAAATGCTCAACTAACAACTGGGCTCCCTTCCTACCAAAAGTTCATTAAATTGGTTGCTGAATGAGGAACTATATGTGGTATGTACATTACACTATTCCAGAACAAAGAAATGGCCAAAAGAAGCTCCACCTTGATGACTTTGCTTTCATTTTCCTAACTCATATGGTCTTGTATCACAGAACATAAAGCTACTGTACAGTAAATCACCAAAAGTCACAATGTAGCATAAACAAGGTGTGCTGTACAGGAAAGGACACTGAGGCTCTATTAGCAACTGTGCGGAAGTGTACGACCTCCCAGAAAAGACTGCTCATAGATCCAAACACCACACTCGTCTGCACAGTCATTAACCAGGTGGGCTGCTAAATGGGGACTATCTGGTTAGACCTTATATCTCCAGATAGTTGGGTGAAGATGAGTGGTTATAACACTTGTTCTCCAAAAGTCTTGAAGATAAAATACAGCTGCAGCAGAGCCCGGCATCAGTGATATTGACCCCTCACATGTTGGAAAAGGCAGAGACGAAAATTACTCAGAAAATCCAGCGTATTTTATGATATTGCAGTGATATAGAAAGTGCTCAACAATAATCAGGACTGCCAAATAGATTCAAGCCAGGTATGGTTTTCAGCAAATCACTAAAGTATCTATTACTATATTTCCTTATATGTCCTTTCCTGGCATCAAAGTAGCTTCTGTGCATTCTTCCCGGTTACACTGATCCCATAGGAAACTAGAAGAGGGCCTGGGTTCCACAGAAATGTCCTGCATGAATCCAGCTGAAGAGCTGGAGCTCATAACAGTGTCTCCCACGAGTCCCACAGGAGGCCCAGAGCCCATAGTAGTATCTCCTGCAGGCGTGTTTCACAGATCTGCGCTGGGAAGGCCCAAAGGTCAGTGGGGGAATCTGGGAAGTCTGTGCCAGCGGGATGAAGGATATATGGGCCAGCAGGCTGAGGGATCTGCACTGGAGCCAGGAAGTGACATGCAAAGTAAGAACCCGAGCTCCCCCAAAAGGTACCAGAGCCATCTTCAGCAACAGTGAGGTCTTGAGCTCCTCTGATGATCAGGATGGCCTAGTTCCCATCAGGAAAGCCAACGCAACAAGCTTCTTCAGGATACTAAGTTGTGCACCTTCTTCCCCGCCAAAGCCAGGAAGCAATGCCCAGAGTGAGGACCAGAGCTCCCCCAAAGTGAACTGAAGTTATTCTTAGTGCCAACAAGGTCCAGAGCTCCTTGGAGGATGAAAACAGCCAAGTTCATCAGGAAAGCCAGCATGGCCAGCTCCTCCAAGAAAACCAACAGCTCCTTATAGCTTCTACCAACTCCCAACAGCCTTCTTCAGTTCCCAGCAGCTTTTCTTCTCCAGTTCTACCTCTTATGCTGCTGGCAACAATCCTCAGGCAAGCCTCCCACACCCAGCACCACGCTTACTCAGTTCAGCTGGGGGTTATAAGTTGACCACCAGTTGTCAATCCACTACAAGTAGGGAAAGCTTTCACTTTGCTGTGTGGTTTAGTACAGTATTGTAAGCCCTAGCTGTATGAGGCTTATTATTAGGAAGATACTGAGCACAGTAGACAGGAGGCTTGGTAAAAGTCCATACACTTCAGGACATTTCTGCCCCAGAGGTATGCCAACAGAGACCAGCAGATGGTGGAGAACTCCTGGCATTGGTTTTGACTTGTCTACAGCTGAAAGGATTCTCCTTCCGACAGAAATGTAATATATTCTGTTATATCTAGGACTGGAATCACCTGGAGTTTAAAGAAATCAGTGTTTTTTCAACACAATAAAAACATGTGAAACTGAAATAATGACTTTTCCCCCTAGATGCAAAGCAATGTATCCAATGCTCAATTCAAGAATATCTAGTGAGAGAAGTCACTGCCTCCCAAGGTTATAACCTTTCTGAGCTTGGAGGTTGCTCTGGGAGTGCTCTGTCTTGCACAGCTCTGTCATCAGGGCTGTTGCGCTTGGAGTCTTTGTGAAGCACCATGACACTCCCATCGTCAAGGCCAATAACAGGACCCTTACCTATGCCCTGCTCAGCACCCTCCTCCTGTGCTTTCTGTGCGCCTTGCTCTTCACTGGCCGTCCCAACACAGCCACCTGCATCCTGCAGCAGATAACATTTGGACTCGTGTTCACTGTGGCTCTGTCCATGTTCTGGCCAAAACCTTCACTGTGATTCTGGCCTTCAAGGCTATTAAACCAGGAAGAGCAGTGAGGCGGTTACTGCTAACAGGAGCCCTGAACGCCCTCATCCCCATCTGCTTCCTGATCAAATTTATTCTCTGTGGAGTCTGACTGGGAACCTCCCCTCCCTTTTTTGACACAGACGCTCACCCTGAACACGACCACCTCATCATCATGTGCAACAGGGGCGCCCTCACTGCCTTCTACTGTGTCCTGGGATACCTGGGCTCCCTGGCACTGGTCAGCTTCACTGTGGCTTTCCTGGCCAGGAACCCGCCTGACACATTCAATGAAGCCAAGTTCCTGACGTTCAGTATGCTGGTGTTCTGCAGTGTGTGGCTCACCTTCCTCCCCATGTACCACAGCACACAGGGGAAGGTCATGGCGGCCATGGAGGTCTTCATCTTGGCCTCCAGCGCAGAGCTGCTGGGCTGCATCTTTGCCCCCAAGTGCTACATTATTCCCATAAAACCTGACAAAACTCTTTGAAAGGCATGAGAATAAAAGTGACCTTAGGTGAAGTAGGAATTCTTAAGGCTTCTCTTACACATTTTAGGCACATTTTCTCCAATTTCTAGCTGGGATATTAGTAATAAGCACCGTCTTCATTTCAAAAAGAATAATTCTGTGAATTGTAGCTCAGCCATCAGTTACATTTGACAAACAAATGCTATCGCCCAATAATTGTATCCCTCATTCTGTTGATTTCAAATTAATTGCTGTATTTTACATGTCAAATAGTAGACACTTCAAATATATATGTATATATATATATATATATATATATATATTTCATAAAATATTTAAATGATACATGACTAATCTGGTGTGAAGGCTTTAGAATTTCATTACTATTATAAGATTTTAGCATCACCTTTATTCTTATCTTTTCTAAGGTATTTGGAAGTTTTCCTAAATTGAAGTATCATTCAGCCACGTTAACTCTTTATATAGGTACAGTACAGGGTACAGTGTTGCTGTGATAAGATTTCAATCTTTTTATAGCTGCATATTATCCTATTGCACATAGGCTGCACATTGCCTTGCCCATTAATTCACTGGTGAAGCCTACTTGGATTCCACATCCACAGCGTATGACTCACTTTAACTTCATATGAAGAGTGTGTGAGGGTTCCAATCCATACACCTGCTAACTTATGCAATTTTGCAAGTTGTATTTGTTTTCCCTAATTATAGCCATTTTAGTACCAGGCAACTTGTATCTTGTTACAATTTGTATTTCCATAATAACAAATAATGCTGAGCATCATTTCAAATGTATAGTGGCCATGTGTATATGTCTATTTTGGAGAGTCTACTAAAATCTTGCCTATTTTTAAAATAAAGTGATAGTTATTTTTCAGATTCATGAGTTTTGTGTATATTCTAGATGCTACACCCTCATGAGATATATGTTTTAGAATAATTTTACAGATTGTTTTCACACTACTGATCATATATATTTGACGTGACAGTTTTTAATATTAGCAAATCACAATTTTCCTATTTTTTCCATTACTTGTATTATTCATGTCATAGTTGACTATTGAAATATCTAAGAACATAAAGGTTTACGTCTATATTTCATTCTAACAGTTTTACAATTTTAACTATTGCATCTGGGTCTTTTCCCTCCTTTAAGTAAATGTAATTGTACCATCACTACTTCAAGAGTTTATTTATTCCACGTTAAATGGTTATGACACCCTTCTCAGAAATCAGTTGTCATGGATGTATAATTTACTTCTAGAGTATTAATTCTCTTCCTTTTATTTGTATCTCTGTTCCTATGCTACAATTGCACAGTTTTGATTACTGTAGCATCATATGTATATGTCTATTTTTTGTCTTTTTAAAACAAGATTTCAACAGACTACAGGTCAAGCTAGCCTTGAAATTGCAGTAATCCTTCTGCCTCAGCCTCTGAGTGCTGGGATCACAGCCGTGCACCACCACACCCGGCTCATATGTACTTTTGAAATGGGAAAGTTTTAGCCTCATGTTTTCTTTTCCGATATTATTTTTCATATTCAGGATCCATTGTATCACGTTTAATTTATCAGTATTGAATCTTTCTCCAAAACATTATTGGAATTCCATGGAAAATCTACAGATTTCTTAGGTTGTTCTTATCATTTTAAACATGGAGTCTTCCCATCGCTAATCATAGAATACCTTTCAGTTTATTAGCTGTCCTCAGTTTTTTTCCAGAAATATTTTATAGTTTCCAATAAAAGTATTTTGAATTTCATGGGTCAATCTTACTCCTAGGTAGCTTAGAATCTGAGCTATGACTCTCACAGCGCTATACCAGGATTTCCTCAGTAGGTTTGTATCATGTACCTACATTAGCTCTGCAGTTCAGCCTCATGTTGGTCTCAGACTTACTGTACCTCTGGCGGCCTCCAGTTAAACCTCTTCCTTTTTTCTACCTGCTTCCCCTCATGCCTCTCAGCGTCCTCCTCTTCCCTTCTTCGTGATACACAAAACACAATATATATTTATCAACATAATATATATTTGTCTTTTATTTTCTCTTTCATCTGGTACTGCCGTTGCTTTGCACTAAGAGGTTTATCACTGTGCAAGTAACGGCAAAGGACCAAGTGGAATGTGTTTAGCACAATAGTTCCTCACCTGTGCCAAGGACTGTTTCAGAGGGTGAGCCGAATAGTTTCTGGTTTGGTCATAAATCAGGCCACAGGGCCCTCATAGCCCTCTCTCTTTTTCATTCAGGAAAAAGAAATGAAATGGGAAAGTCCTCAAGGAGCATAGAAACCTTTGGTCATGTACACTGCAATCGGCTTTCCTACCTGTTCATGGAACACATTGCCACAAATTATTTTATTAGTGTGATGTAGTTTTTTTTTTATTTTAAAAAAATAAAAGTACAAAAACATATTGACAAACAGACACCAATTAGCATAAAAAATAGCACAATCACAACTAATCTACAGACAAGGTGACATGGTCTCAACAATGGTTATTGCTTTATCCATTGATGTCTTCGAAGTGTAAATATATGAAACCATATACAGACATGCAAATTTAGTCAGACAATTAATCCTCTCAACAACAGAAAAAACACAAAAACCAAAAATCCAAAGACAAAAAACAAAACAGGCTAACAACAACAACAGCAACAACAACAACAAAAAAAAGCACCAATAGTTGCTTCTTTACATATTGATATCTTTGAAGTATGTGTTCTGGATAACACATACAGACATACAAGATTGATCAAACAACCCGTCATCGATTATTGCTTAGCATTAAGTGATATAATACAATAGTAGAACCATGTTAGCCCTCCTGCATATATGTATATTCATATATACATACATACATTTTTGTCTTTTTCTTTTCTCCCTTTGTCCCATCTGTTCTTTGTTTTTGAACAGATTTCCTTCATGTCTCTTAGTTTATATTCCCACCCTCGGGTTCTTACACCAGTGATACAATACGTTGCCTGCACATGTATCGCTGATTTATTTCACTTATGAGTATGGACTCCAGTTTTGTCCACTTGCCTACAAAGTCCCCAAAACTGTCTTTCTTTATAGCTGA
>PVLD010010719.1:0-69296 GCA_004027595.1 Dinomys branickii | reverse complement strand
GGGAGGGAAGGGAGGGGAGAGGTCAGTCAGGGCAGTAAGCTTGTGTAGAAGCAGCACCTCCCTCCCATGCTCACATTCCCTGGGTGAGGACTTAGGTTTGTGGCTGCACCCCGCGGGGAAGGTGAGAAGGGGACCTCAGCTGACCTATCAAGCACCCAGGAAGCAGTGAGAACTGGTCAGGGAGGAAACCAATATCTAGCAAAACAGGAATTCAACTTCAAATTCTGAAGAAATAAATCACCTTCAGAGGGCTAGTGTATTTTGAATAATCTCTATAAATTGTAATTGATTTTCTAAAATGTCTCACATGTTCCTTGATTTTGGACCAAAGACTACTTAAACCAGGCACTCAGGACTCCTGAATTGCACTTCCAGGGAAACAGACACTTGGGTCATCCAAGAAGAGGTCATTTGAAAGCAGAAGGGAGCTGGTCTTGCTTTGGGTAGGTTCCCAGGGGCCTCTCCTGCAAGCTGCCTGAAGGTGGCGCACAATTTATATGGCATTGAGGCCAGTAACCGGGCAGCAGGCACACTCTGCCTCCCTGAGGAGCCCCCTCCCGCGCTCTCCCTTGGCTGCATTTCGTGCATAACCAAAGGCCCATGGAGAAGAGTAACAAAGGGCAGCAGGGCCTCGCTTGCCCCTGGCTCTTGGTCCAGGTGCCTGGGCAAGGTCCTAAGACTGGGTCTGCACAGGGTTGGAGGATGGGACAGAGTGAGCTTCTCGCCTCCCCTCCTCCAAGGCAACCTCAGGAAGGTGTTCCAAAGGAAGGGGGCTGTGAGGGGACAGACGACAGGTCAAGGGGAGGGGCAGGTAACAGAACTTAAAACACTCAAGGGGAAACTAAGGGCACGCACTGCAGCCCCAAGGCTGGTATTTCCTACAGGCAGCCGGTCCTAGGCAAACTAGGACTCAGCCAGGACCAGCCAGGACTCACTGTGCCCAGCTCAAGTAAGAGATCAGTCTGCCTATTTGCCGTTTTCACAGAGCCAGCCCTGCAGCGCATTGCCCACTATTGGATGTATCCTTGAAGGACTGGGACAGGTGGCAGTCATGTGGCACGCATCTGGAGAAAGAGTAGACTAACCACAGGAAGCCTGGTGCAGCCAGAGCATCTCTGAGTCCTCTCTCCATGGAGAGCTTTTCGTTACTCAATGCACACGATATGCAGAATTTCTCATGCCACAGACTTTACCATAGTTCTAGGAGGGTGACAGTCTGGGTCTTAAATATCTTTCCAAATCCCATGTTTTAGAAGCCTGGTCCCCAGGGAGGCATTCCTGGGAACCTGTGGAATCTTTAAGGGGTGGGTCTAACGGGAGAAGTTTAGGTCTTTGGGGGTCTAACTCTGACCCTAACTCTGCCCTGCCCTTTTCTCTTTTTCCCTTGCCAGCCACGAGCCCAGTAGCTTTGTTCCATTCCAACGTGAAGGAGATGACTGACCATGTCCTAGAACCTCCAAAAACGTGAGCCAGAAAAAACCCTTTGTCTTTATAAGTTGATTATCACAGGTGTTTGTCATGGTTACTGAAAGCTGACAAACACGGGGGAGCTGTTGTAGCAGCTGTAGCTGACGGGCGGCGTGGCTTTGGGGAGGCTGGGTCTTACCCAACCCAGAGATTCTGTTCTCGTTAGTCTGGGCAGAGATGCAGACCAGTCAGCCTTGTAGCTGGGGCCAAGAGCCACTGACAGAGAGCCTCAAGTCGCTGAGAAGAACAGGCATCCTGTAGATGGAGAGACACTCTCAGAAAGTGAGACGATTTGTTCAACCTCATCCACACACTGGTCCCTGGATTCTTATCTATGAACTGAATCTTCATTGCCCCTGGGGGAGAAAGATGGTTTTCCTCAAGTGGATAAGTGGGATGTGTAGTTTCTAGAAACAATGTGACTTCACTTCACACTTAGAAGAGTTAAGGAAGGAAAGTGCTCAGGGACCCGCCTGAGTTCCCTGTGTTTCCTACCTACATGTCTTTGGGCAGGGGAGTACAGACCGTGGATTCAGAGATTTGCACGTGTTTTTCCCACACAGAAACATTTGTACTACAGTTTTTGGGCTTCCTGGGAAGCTCAGCCAATAGGTATTTATGTCTTTCTTTTTCCCCTCGTCTGGCACAAGACAAGAGCTCCCTCCCCTTGGAGAAGCCAGCTCTCTGCAGCTGCTTTCAATCACTCGCCGCTCCCTTTCCTGAGCAAACCTCACCCCCCGGGCCCGAAGGAAAACTGTTTCTCACTGTGTGGGAGACACCTGGGCCACAAAAGCAGGCTTGAACTTGGACTTCCTACTCAAGATTTCATAAGGCCTCACAAGGGCCCTGCTGTGTACTATGAGGGGAAGAATTTTGTCTGGAAGAAAGAGGGCCTCGTACTGCAATATGACCCTCGTGTTCAGGGAACTCTGATTTGCAAACTTGGTGCTCTTCCTGCAGCTGTCCGAGGATGTGTGGACGGGACACCCGCTGCCACAGGGACAGAAGGGAAGAGCTGGCCTCAGGGTCATGCTCACTGGAGTGATCGTGTTATAGCAACTGTGAGCGCGAATGGACGTATGTACGTCACACACCTGTATGCACAGCACAATGCACACGTACGGTTTGCCAAACACGTGGTTCACAGCACAGCAGCACATACCTCTGTGTGCTCAACATGCTACACATGTGTACTCAATGCAGTACACAAGCAAAACATAAGCGCATGCCACACACACACACACACACAACTCATGCACACAACCTGCAAGCCCACATAGCTTGTGCGCATCTTGCAAAGCGCTTATGATCCCCAGCCAGCAGGGGAGCAGCATGGCCAAGGCTTTAGGATGAACATGATTGGGTACAGACGCAACAAGCATGAAGGTTCCACCAATTTTACAACCTGCATCCAGGGCCCACCATGTGCCCGTGCTGGGCTAGGTGTCTGCAAGCAGAAGAGAATGGATACATCTGTCCAGGGCAGAGGGCAGGCATGTCAGCCAGGGTGCCTGTGCCCGCTTGCACAGCGGAGCTACTGCCTTCATTCCAGCCCAGCCACAAGGGAGGGTTGGGTGCTGGCGGGCGACCTGGACTCTGTCCCTTTTCCTGACTGGAGATGACTACCAGTGTTGTCAATGGAAATATAGTGTGAGCCACAGATGACAGCCACACGTGCTCGCTTTTCCACGTGCAGAATCCCAAGTCTGGGTGTGTCTGTTTGCACTTACTTGGAGAGGCACTGTTAGCAGCAGCCGGACTTCAGGTGCTCTGTGGTCACCTGTGCGCTGTGGCTACCACAGGAACGGCAGCTCTGATAGGACTACAGATCCAATTCCCAGATCTTGCGGTCTGTTAGCCTCACTGGGGCATGACAAAACAACTACCTACCTCTGAGAAAAACCACAAATACAGAGCCCAGCCCACACAATACTAATTCTGCTCTGAATGTCTAAGTTTATCACCAAAATACCAAATGCCAACCTCGCCTACTTTTCTCCCCTTTGCCAGTATGCGGCTCCCTCCATCCCATCTGTATGCACAGCTTGGAGTCTGAACTCAGAGACATTCACAGGATCCCTTTCGTTACAAATCACACAGCAAAGAGGTAGAGAAAGGTGGGATGGTGACACTCCTCTACCTTGCTTCGCTGCCGACGCTGCAGGTCCCACCGCTCTTGACAAATGTCCCCCAGGGAGAGGCAGTGTCACTTCTCCTCTGGTCCCCAGCAGACGCTCAGCCCAGGAAAAGCCACTCTCCTTGGTGTCCCTGCAGGCCTGTCCTTTGCAGACAAGGACACTGCAGTTTAACAGCCTCAGCCCATTTGTCTCCAGGCAGCACAAGGAGCTCAGACTCTGTGTCCAGGGCTCTTCTACCCACAAGGACTCAGGGTTCAGGCTCTGGTTGGCTGGCCAGAAGCTGTGGGTCCTGGGGTCCTTGTCTGCTGCGGCCCTGGTTAGTTGGGGAGCCCACCTGACTGGCATGGGCTGGCCACTTTCCCGACATCGAGGCTACTGGCCACCCAGGTGAGGGAGACCACTGGGAGATGAGCGGCTGAGGGAAAATCTCCTTACTTTGGGTCCCTCTGACATGTGGATAATAGGGCAAAATTCCACTAACATCCCTGTGTCTCTGTACAGAACTGAAAATTCATTTCAAAACAAACCCAGCAAATTCCCAATTACCCTACCCAGATCAGGGAAGAAAAAGGCAGCCTGAGGAAAATATTGCCTTTAGTCACGCAGCACTTACTTCTAGATATTAGCATCTCTCCCGGCCTTAGAAATGCCCCCAACCTTCCGAGTCCCAGCTGCTTTGTCTGAAAAATGGGAATAAAGCTACCTGCTGTGTCTGGGATGCAGGGTAGTTGTAAAAAGGGGGGAAGAGAGCCTTAGCGGGAAGTTGTCAGGGCCGTGACGGCCTGAGACTTTTGCCCACTTGCAAGCTGACAAGTACCCCAGAGCCCCATGGTAGACGCTGGAAGAAAATGCAGACTCCTCTGCCACTCACAGAAACAGCAGTAGGCAGGGTCTTGACACTTCACTGCGCTGGTTGCCAGAGCCCGGGTTCCAGCAGGAACTGGGAAGAGGCCCGGTGAGACCCCAGTGCAGGAAGGGGCTGTGGGGAAGAAGTCACACTTTCCAGGGTGGGTGGTGAGGCTGCCTGACCCGCGCCCCGCAAGGAGGTGCTGCCCGTGGTCCCTGGCAGGGGAACCGGCCTGCTCTTTCTGCTGGGCAGACTGTCTCTGCAAACACCCTTGGAAGGTCTGAAACAGTGGCCACCAGCTCCGCTGTGGCACATCAGGCACAAAGGCAAGCAACTGTGTTAGTTGGCGCCTGCCTGCTATGACCGAGTGCTGGAAAAAGCCAACTTAGAGAGGAAAGGGTTGCTCTGGTTCACAATTTCCCTCCATGACCGGCCGACTCTTGTCTCTGGGCCTGTGGCAAGGCAGAACCTCAGGGAGGAGAGCAGGGCAGTGAGAGGCACTTCTCTCACGGAGACCGGAGGGGGAGGGGCAAAACACACCTCCAACGCCCCCCGCCAGCCCAGCCCGCTGCCACAGTGTCTGCAGCTCCCCTAACCCTGGCGATCGCTGCCCTTAGGAGGCTCTGCAGCTTCCAAAGCTGGGCCCACGTGGGAGGTGCAGGCTTTGCTCCTTTGTCCGACTCTGTCCGCCATGTGCTCTGCCATGCTGGCTGGAGCAGTGGAACCTGTGTTCAGGGGGTTCAGGGAGCCCTGCAGTTTTGGGAGCTGCCACAGGCTGGTGAGAGCAGGACAGAGGCAGGAGGCTGGGAGCCCAGGCCTTCGCTCCAGGTTGTGCCCTGTAGGATCCACGTCTAATGGAGTCTTTCTGTGCAAGGAAGGTTGTGGGGCCCCATGATATGTAGCCTGGGGACCGAGATCTTTGTGGGGTCAACAGTGTGGATGGACTCTTCTGCTGCAAGGATTTGCATGAAGCACCAGGCCTGCGCTGTCTGCCTGTGGGGCACATGGCCGGTGTGGGCCTAGGAGGAGCTTCCCACTAACGGAATACCCTGAACGGTGGGTTTATGAAGAGAATAGGTCAGCCTTGTGCTTCTGCAGGTGCCAGACCAAAGCTGCCATCTGCCTCGCTGCAGACTGCTCCAGAGGGTGGCCTGCTGGAGTGACAGAGAGCGTGACAGAATGAACACCCCTTTCATGTGCCAAAAGGCGAGAGCAGTCAGGAGGCTGCGGTGCCCCAACCCTCTTCAAGGGCACAGCCCAGGGACCCAAAGACATCACATAACCCCCTCCCCACACTACCACCCAGGAACCAAACCTTCAGCACAGGGACCTGGGGTCGCCCACCTCACCACAGCACGGCTCCTTCCTGGCTCTCCAGGCTAACTGCAACGGGCACAGACTGAACCTGCCCGGCATCGGGTGCCATGCTGGGCCCTTCCACGCGGGGCCCTCTAGGCACCTGCTTAGACCATCCTCCCTGCGGCAGGGGTGACACACCCGCATGGCACAGCCTGTCTGCTCTAAGGCCCCCCGGGAGCACTTCAACAAAGGCTTGGCAGTTACCTGCTCATTTACACAAATAATGTCAACGTCCAGGACGGGCCCCTTTCAAAGCCTTCCTTTTGTGCCTGCCACTGCCACTATGCAGCTAAAAGCAGATCCACAGCTAAGAAAGCCGCTGGGCTCAGTCCTTGAGAGCAGAGCGGTCCAGGCCACGAGCCGCAATAAATCTATCCGTGCACGGGCACACGCTGCCCTCTAGTGTTCAATGCCCGCAGGCCCATCCTCCGATCCCAGCCAGGGCTCAGGGCATCAAGGCAAGGACCCCGCCTGACGGGGCCGGGCCCGTTTGCTGTGCAGCACTGCTAGTCACACTCAATGGGCTCCAGTCCAGAGAGGGGACGCTCTCTCTGGGGCTGCCTTTGTGGGCCCTGCTTCACCGTTACCTCCAAAGCCACTCATTCTGCATGTTGAGGGTAACTCTTGATGGGGGCCTGGATTTCCCAGTGGGTTCCACAAAGCTCAGCTGTATTTCCTACTCTCTAACGTGTCACCACCCCAGTAGAAAGCAAATATATTTTGAAAGAAACTCATCAGACTCCAGTGCTCACTCTTTGAAGTGGGGACCCCTCCCCACCAGAGAGTCTCAGATGGGCCCTTGGGAAGACGCATCCAACAAGCCCAGCCTGCGCAACTGCCTGCAGTTCCTTAAAGTCATACTTCTTCTCCATCAAATGGGGTACCGGACCCAAGCAGTGGTCCTGTGACTTGAAATTTCTTTAAACCGAGAGAAAAGCAAAACCCTTCATAAGCGCCACCTATTGGAAGCACCCAACTTAGTAAAGAGCATCCATTGTAAATGAGATTTTAAACATTCTGCAGTTTATCTGATTTTTGTGGTACAACATTCTATGGGCAGGATGAATATGAATGAGATATAATATGGGCATAATTATGATTCTGGCAAAAATTCTCTAAATCACAGATCTTTGTATTTAAAAGAGTCACTTAAAATTTTTGGTCTAGGGGCTCATACCCATAATCACAGCCTTGCAATGTGCTGAGGTTACAGGAGTATGCCACCACACTTGGTTATGTTCTCTACTGTAAAACAAATCACCCGCACTCTAGTTTAAAAGAATATTTGAACTGGGTTTAGTGACATAGGCCTGTAATCCCAGCACTATGGGAGCCTGAGGCAGGAGAATGGTAAGTTTGAGCCCAGTTTGGGGAGGGGGCATTTTATGATTTAGGGAGATCCTCTCTCATAATTAAACACACAAACAAGATGGTTGGGGATGTAGCTCAGTGCAGAGTCCCTGGGTTCGATGTCTAGTACTACAGTATAAATGAATCTTTAATAAAAGCTCAACATTTGCTGTTCACAGCGAGGCTCTTGGCAGCTCGGAGCCCTCATGTAGCACTGAATTAAAGATGTCAGCTGCAGTTACCTGAAGATTCTCCAGGCTGGGGGGTCCCTTCCGAGGGCCCTGGCTGTTGGCTGGAGGCCTCAGCCTCTCCCAGGGCAGAGGGCTTACTTCCAAGCTTCATGGTTTCTGCACCCCACTAGCTAGTGCTGAGGCTCCGTCTGCCAAAGGTGGAAGGAGATGGGTAATGGGCACAAATCTCTTACAGGAAGGGTGGCTGGCACAATGCAGGGGTGGCTGCCGCACCTCTGGGTCCTGCTCAGGGGCCTCTTATAAAAACAAACAAAAAACTCCAAACCCATCTTTATTAAAAATGAAATGATCTAACATTATTTCTAACCAATGAAAATAATCTGGCATTCATTGTTTGCACAGGCTTGGGCAGTGGTTAGATTTCTGCGTGAGTCTCAGTCAAGAGTGACATGAACCAGAGTTGGGGCTGATCTCTGCCTGGAGCAAAACAGGGTTTGAGCACCGTCACCAATAGGATGGCGGACCTCCAGCCGCCCCTCGCCGACTTACACAGGCGCTCAGGCTAGAGGGCAGAGCTGGCCTGCACTTTGGAGGCGAGTGGGTTGGCCGAGGCTGTGTGTCCTGCCGCCTGTCCCACACGTCCTGCCGCCCGTTCCACAGCCCACAAGGGCTGGCTTGGGCTGTGTCGCAGCAGCAGCAGCTTGGCAGGCCGGAGGTCCATGCTGCCACCTCGGCACCCGTCCCCGAGGGCCCGGCTTTAGCATCCTATCCTCACCCCGCCGCCGCTTCCCACCGGCACCTTCAGGACCCCACTCCTTTCCTAGCCTTCCTCAGGTTCCTCTCCTTTCCCTTTTAGCACTCCCTCTCTCCCTGTGAGAGCTGTTTCTTCCAGAAAACACAGATAAATGTGGTACGTGGCTACACATTCGGAAACCCGACTCCAGGATAACTACTGCTCTGGTGTGAACGTGTCCCCCGAAGTTCATGTGGGAAACTGAGTCCCCAGTGCCTCAACGCTGGGCAGAGGGGCCTGTACTAGGCATTAGGTCTTCAGGGCTGCACACTGGGGGGCGACAGGTGAGGCCTGGCACTGCTCATCCAACGGGATGGGAGGTTAGGGAGCAGGAGGGCTCCCACTGCGGACCGCAGAGCTGCCCCAGCATGTCCAAGGGCCTCCTGCTGTGGGGTGACCCTGACCTTGAACTTCTCAGACTCCAGAACTACAAAAGTAAACCTCTGCTCTTTAGCAATTATCGAGTCTCTGATATTCTGTTACAGCACCACAAAAGGGAGAAGACAAACATTGTTAATGCTGTGTTTCTGAAAACACTTCCAGCTTTGTTTTCGGTTTTTGTTGTACTGTGGTGTTTACTTTCTGCTCCGCCAAGATAAAAGAGGACCTGGGGTGCTCGGGGTCCTGCTTCTGTTCGGCGCTGACATTTGTGTTCTTTCTTCTGAACGTTTGTCAGCACCGCCTGGCACTTCGGTAGCCCCATGGCCTCACGGTCCAGACTTACAACACCAGTGCCCTGGAGGGGACCGGGACAGTCAGCACCCCAGGGCAGCCTTTACCTGGTGGGCGCTGCAGAAGCCTGACCCGGAGCTCCCTGCGTCTGGAGAGCCACTGAGGTACCCGAGGCTCAGAGAAGACCCAGGGCACAAGTGGACATGGCTGGGAGGAGAGAGGGTGAGGTGGGCAGGCACCAGTGACCCACAGCACACCTGCAGGTCCTCCGGAAAGGCCTCTTCTGAAGACTCCAGTGGTCTCGGGCATCTAGGGTACTGCTTACATCACAGTCACATACACAACTACTGACAACGACCTGTGCTGGTCCCCACACCAGCACCCTGACATACACAGCCTCTTTCTCTTTCAGCACTTTCCAGGCATTGGGGACATACCCTTGGGTCAGAGCCACAGCGCTGAGCGAGCCCTGCCCACCTGTAGGGTGGGAGCTGCTTGGGACGGGCCCTGGGGTGTCACTCAAGAGAGGCCCCAGCAGGGGGCGCCCGCGGGAGTGGTTGTGGCGCCGAGCAGGAAGGCGAGTTAGTGACTTTGTGTTCTCCTCGCAGGGGCACGTTTCTTTCCTGTGTTGTAATGGCTCTGAAACTGCGGTGGACCCTTCATCAAAGGCAAGGAAGAGCTTCACGGGCAGCATTTCTTTATATTTTAGGGTGAAGCCAAAAATACAATGGCGCGTCTTCTAGATGTGCTGAGCTAGAGTAGTGACCTTCCCTCTCCCCAGCCTCCCATGTCAGCGCGCCGCTGGCCCAAGCAGGTTCCCAGCAGTCAGGGAGCTTGGCCCTGAACGTCACTCTGCCCAGCATCCTCAGAGTGGCCTCATCCGGAAGGCCCAAGATGGCTCTGTGCAGGTATACCCGCTGCCCAGCTCTCTCCGGGTAGCCTCGGGAGGAGTTCTCCAGATGAGAGAGCTTCTTTTAGACAGACTTCCAGAACTGCCTGGTCTTTCCCGTCCCTATTCCTTTTGTGAGAACCATGTAACACGGTCAAGGCACTGCAGGAAGTCTGGAGGCCGGTCTATGTGCCTGGGTGCCACTGTGTTCTGTCACTAATGGAGCAGCGCAGGTGTGCACCGGCACCCAGCACCCAGCTGCACCTGCCCACCCGCAGGTACTGACCTGGTGGCAACGGCGGTCGGCAGCTCAGCCTGTTGTGCCCAGGCCTCCAGGAGCCTCGGGTTTGTCCCACAGAAGACTGGATCAGGAGGAGAGAAGGAAATGTCTGCTGGCCAGCACCCCCTTGCCGCCCCCACCTGGATGGGTGAGGCTGGGTCAGGAGTCCACTTCCAGTGTGGGACCGCAGACCCTGCCCCTCCTGTCCTCACTCCTGTGGAAAGGCAGCGCTGGGCCCAGGGCGGGCTACACCACGGGGCCCTCCAGGTCTCAGGAGAAAGTCCCAGGGGAATGGGGAGACACAGGCGGGGAGTCCTGGGCAGCGTGAACTCAGGGCAGAGGACGGAGGTGGGGAGAGCCGCGCGGCCTTCACATCTGCACTCGGGGTCCCGGGAATTCAGGGCTGCACTGCTGCCAGAGCCCTAGGAATCCACATCCTCCAAAACCCTCAGGGTCTACTGCAGGATGGGACAGTACCTGCCTTCCTCGTTCATACTCCAGCTGGTCTCACTGGGGATGGCGTCTGCGCCCTCTCCCCTGACTACTGGTTTACACAGTGCTTTCAGTATACGAAGAAGGTATTTCCCAGAACATCTTAGGGGTGGGTTCAAAAGCGAACATGCAGCAAGGAGCCATGGAAAAGCTTTAAATTCATCAGGACAGCTGCAGCAGATAGAACGTCCATGAGACATCAATGAGCACAACATCAGACCCCGATGCGGCATGGGAACACTGACCTTGTCCACCCTGGAGCGAGGCCCTGGACCACTACTTCTACTCTTGGACAGGGAGAGATAGACCTCCATCGTGTGTACGTCATCTTGTGTTTCAATTTCCTGGCCCAGGGAGCTCAGCCTGATCCTAACAAAGCAGTCAGTATGGGAAGGCTACACTGAGCATGGAGGCACATGCTTGTAATTCCACCACTCTGGGAGGCTGAGGCAGGAAGACCCGAAGTTTGAGCCCAGCCTGGGCAACTTAGTGAGGTGCTACTTTAAGATAAAAAAAAAAAAAAGCAGGGAAAGGGGAGCCTGATGTAGCTCAGTGCACAGGCCTGTGTTCGGTCCCCAGAATGCCCCACATAAGTCGCCGTTGAATTTCCTGTTTAATTAGAGGATCGCTTGCTCACGCTTTTAGAGATGCAGCAAGTGTTGGGTGAGCAACGGCATGGACTTGAGCAGCAGAGGAGGGCTGAGCCCTGCTGTGCTGCGAGCTCTGTCCCAGCAACGACTTGGTCTCTCCGAGCCCTGCAGTGCTACGCACTGCATGAGGAGCTGTACGGAGCAAGAGCTCCCTGCTGGTATGCCTGCCTTCCCTCGCCCTCGAGCAGAGCACTTTATTCTACACACGCAGCAGGAGTCCTGGAAGTCAGCAGAGTTTGAGTTTACACAGGCGCCGCCCATTCCCCTAACCTTAGCAATATGCGGTGGGTTCTGTGAGGCGGAAACACCCACAGCTGGCGCAGCAGGGAGCCGGGGGGGGGCAGCAGACCGCCTCTAACTCGAACACAGCGAGGCCATCCAGCTGAAACCAGCCCAGGGCCCACTTAGGGTCCCGTGGAGTCGTCGTCCCCAATACCCTGAGCAGGGGCTGACTGGCATCGTTTCCAGCCTGGGCCCTACAGGCTGACAGTCGGGAGGGCTCTGTGCTCTGCGAAGATGCAGGAAGCCCAACCCAGGGGGTGTGACACAAACCCCTCGGAACCCAGGTGCCTGTGAAAGGCCTGGCCGCCACGCTGCGGCAGAGTTGTGCTGCTGTATCTGAATGCCTTGGACCTTCCAGGTTCATCCACCCCTCCCTGCCCTAGCATGAGGACAGCGTGCAGGGCTCTAGTGTGTCAGCCCCTTGGCCGGTCCCTGGCTAGTGAGGGAGATGGCCTGGTAAGTGACAGGGACAGGGAAGTGGACCACCCAGGCGTGGAATGGTGGCACAACTCCCACCCTGGCCAGGGCCCAGGCCTGTCACACACAGCAGGAGTCTTCCAACTGTCTTTCTCAGGCCCCCGACAGGGCCACGGGCCCCATGGAATTCTAGATTTGCCAAAACAGTTACATCATGTTAGAGTCAGAGGGATCAGACTTGGGTTCAACCCCACTCCCCACTCCTGCAGCTGAGTGTTCCCAAGTGGGCAGCCAGGGTCACAGCAGTTAACGGCAGAGCCAGGCCGGAGCCAGGGCCCCAGCCCTGCCCCTGCTCCGTACTACAGCACTGGTGGGGGCCAGGGCCTCCTTATACCAGCTGCATCTTAGTACAAGCATCCAACTATCAACCACGGGGCACAACTCCTACTTTACACCCCAACCCTACCCAGATCAAAATGCAGAGACTCACGAGGAGCCTCGGCTGCCCAGCTTTGACCCTCACACATAGGAAGTTTAAGGCAGGAATGAGGAAAACAGCTTACCCATCAGGAGAGGGAAGGAGCCCACCTTAGGAAGGATTCTGGATTTTAAAAACTTGGGCAGCAGCTTTTTAATACATGGGCCTGGCTTCCAGCCACACACACAGCGTGCTGCGGTGCTGAGTCTCCTCCACCTGCTTCCAGAACCACCACACTGGGGACGAGGAGAAAAGCCCTGAAGACCAAGGCCTGGAACTTAAAATCCACAAGCTGCCAAGCAAGTGTTTCCTTCATTAGGTAAAGGTCTAGTGCATTCTCCATGAGCACTTACAAGGTGCCTGCCAGGGCCTTTTCTATGGATCTGATTCATGTGTGCGTGCATGCACGCGCGTGCGTGTAGATTACAAGGCCCTCCCACCGAGCTACACTACCAGCATTTTTTAAGTTTTCGAAGGCAAGTTCTACGTTGCACTGGCTGGTTTTGAAGCTGGGATCCTTCTGCCTCTGCCTTCCAGTGCACTGGAAGTACAGAAGTGCGCCGGCACCTGGAGTCTGACTCTCACGTTCAGTGGGCAGAGAGGACGGTGAGGAAGAGAAGCCACAAAGTGACATGTACTGGGCTGTGTGGTTAGGGCTGAAGCCCAGGTCCGCACCAGCCCCTGAACTAAGCAGGTCTCTTTGCAGCTTGGTAGCAGTGCTTCGGGAGATATACCTGGGTGGAGATGGAAGGTGCTGGAACTTGGTGGCCCCCGCCCTCCGGCAAGCAGCCATTAGGCACCAGGGGAGCTCTGGTCCACACAGCCAACACCAGTGGCAGAGATGCATTCATGCACCATCTTTATTGGGAGCCATCCGGAAACAGGAAGGGTGTTTACACTGCCCAGACAGCGCTCCTGAAGACGCCCGCCTCGGCTCAGCTGGCCTTGCACCTGCGCTCCCTCACCCCTCACCACTAGCTCGCCTCCTCACCCAGGGCCCTCTGTGCTCCGCGTCTGGAGGTGACCACTGCCGCTGGCACTGGCTTGCGGGCACCCTTCCCCATCCTGGGTAGCGCCCAAAGCCAGGGTGAGCAGATGCAGTGCTTCCCTGGGGTTGTGGGGCCGTCTCTTCACAAAGCTCATTTTTGTTTTTGAGCCACTCTGCTTGGCTGGCCACTGGGCCTTAGCATGAGGTGGAGAGGACTCACTGCCTTTCTGCTTCTCACCCTGAACACGCCTGTCTCCCTTACTCCAGGCCAGCGAGTGTCAGGGTGCAGGAACAAATGCTGAAGGTCCCAGCAAGGCAAAGGCTGACTCTCCTGCCCCTAGAGCCACTGCGCAGGTAGCTGGTCAACCCCAGCCGCCTGGGGGCAGGGTTCAGTTGGGCCCCTTGGCCTTTGCTGTGTCAATAAACTCAGCTGTGCCAGGGGCTCCCAAAAGTCAAGATAGGAATGTGCAGGAGCTCTGGACCTCCCCACACAGCAGATGGACCCAAGTGCTGTCCTAATAGTCAGGCGTTAGACCCCTCCAGGCCTTGTGCGAGGCCTCCACCTGAGCACAGCCCGAAACACTTATTTTTTCTTTTCAATGAAATAGGCAGTCAATCATTCTGCTAATGTTATTTGATCATCCTTCCCTTCTCGGCTTGGTGGGTCTCAGTGTGGACCAACCCACACTCCAGGGGAAGGACCTCCCACCACGCACTCTTAAAGGTCACTTGGCACACCTCCGAAACCCATCCTGAGGAGCCGCTCTCCTCCCACAAACAGATGTACAGAATATGCAGGAAAAACAAAACAAGAGACCAATGGTAAACTCCCCCAGGCCTGCAATGGCTTCAGTGTAAGACCCACCTCCCCAGCCCCGACACCTACAGCCTGGGCTCCCTTGCACAGCTGGACCAGGCAGAACAATGCTCCCCAGCACTCACGTCACTGTTTGTAGGAACACAGGAAGTCACAAGTGTTTTTCTAAGTTCAAATATTTATAGAATTTTGCTGCACTGGTCACTTTGCAGGAGATGTTAACCTGACACTTGATGGCACATTATTTAACCACTTTAAACAAACAAAACACAACCCAAAGCAAAAACAATCTTTGGGGAGCCACAGGATGAGACGGCAGGCTGGTGTTCCCACCCATCAATCCCTTCCTTCCAGTCCGAGATGGGAAACTGCTGTGCACAGCACACGGCTTCCTCAGAAGTCCCCTCTGGGACACTGTACAAGCTGCCGTGTGGCTGTCAGGGAGCAGCCGGGGTCTGGTTCCTGAGCCTGTGAGGCTGCACAGAGACCTGCCACCACAGACGGCTGGGGCAGAGAAAGTTCTGTTAAAAGCTCTCCGGGGCCAGAATCCAGACCAGGATTCCTGCAAGCAAGTCAGGACAGCAGTGAGCTCAGCCACATGTTGGGGTCTTGTGAAAAAGAAATCCATGTAGTTAGGACTAACCCAGAAATAGTTCTGAAGCTCCAGCAGGGCAAGTTGCATCTTTAGGGAGGAGTCCTTAGGGGCTGGCAGAAACAAAAGGCTGAAAAATGGCAGCACAAATATTTCATTTTCAACTACTCAGAAGTTTTCTTCAAACGAGGGCAACCAGAGCCAAATTACCATCATTAGTTCCTTTTGCAAATCCAGGCATAAATTTCATTTGAACCTACTCAGACAATTTTTAGTTCAAATGGCCAAAATTAGAACTTTTAATTTTACAAGCTCCCAATTATTGGACACTAGTAAGAAATCATGTGTACAAGAAACACAATGACAAACACAAAGTATGCAGACGTTTTTCCAGCCATAGTTGTACACTTATGATAAAAATAATGAAAAAGGTATTTAAAACCTATGGGAAATCTATTTCTTATTAAAGACTATTATTTACCTCAGAATATTAAAGTTCACAAGTGAAATTTTCAAGTTACTAACTTTTAAAGTCACCTTTTCTCCCTAAAAATTGACATACAGGCTTGAATCCAGAAAAAGTTAAGATTTAGGCTTAAATATTAGTAATTTTAACAAAATTCAGAATGAATTCAGAAAGATATGATACAGCAATTTAGAATAAAACAAAACAGAAGGGCACTGTATTTTGGGCTGTTTGCAATATGCATAAGGTAAAACTTTTTTTTTGAGGATTCTCTTTTTTCTCCTGAGAAATAAGCTAAAATTTAGTATTTTGTTTAAAAAAGGCCTTTAAATGGTATCAACAAAATTTAAGAGGATGTCAGAACAGTGTACATACATATGCACATACATTCTTCCATGTGCCCCTAAAGAGGAAGTGCAAGCCCATACAGACCGACCCCCTAGCCATGAGACTGAGCACCTCCTCCCCCTCAGTGTTGCCTGTACAGGCCCGCCAGTCTTACTGCTGCTCTAACTATGGCTCCTCTGACTTTTCACAGAAGCCACGTTCTCCAGAGACCCCCGTGCAGGGCGGGGAGCCGAGACAGCAGGCGAAGTGTATGGAGAGACCCGCCGGCATCACTGAGCCTCTGCTCTGTCCTGCGCAGTCCACGCACACGAGGTCCTCAGGAGACACGACCACTGGGCACGGCTGGGGATGGCCAGGAGAGCCCAGCTGCCAGCTCAGGGCCAGAGGACACAGTGGCCAGCAGTTCACGTTTTAGGAACTGGCAATGTCCAGGAATAAAGTGGTATCTCAAAAAAAAAAAAAAAAAAAGAGGGGGAAGTAAGGGAGGAAGAAAGGAAAGGAGACAGGAACTATTTAGGGTATGTGAGCTAGCAAGAATACCTTACTTAGAAAGTAGGGACAAATGCATAAAAATACACAAACTGTGTAGGTTAATTCAGTATTCAACAGTAGGATACATGGGCCTCAGGACGCTTCCGTAACGGCATGAACCTATATGTGTGCTAAGCACTTCTAAACATGTATGAGGCTAACTCAGGATCATTCTAGATTAAAAATATACAGTACAGATTTCTTTAAAGAGCTGGGGGTGGGGGCGGTCCATGAAGGAAAGGCCAGTCATGGAGCAGATCCTGACAGACATATAAAGATAAAATTATGTTGGGTTTTTTTGGTAATTCTAGTTGAGATGGCAGCAAAACTGTCAAAGGATGTTGACTCAATGTTGAGGGAGCTTTTTTCAAATATAACCTTATAGCTACATTTGTAAACAAAAAAAATCTTTGCAAAATAAAAAGTTTCTTAACCCCGTGATAACTTTACCCTGACCTTTCCTAACATGAAATAAAGTGGTGGTGAGGGCGGGTCAGGGGCATGGGCTTAGGTGAAAGCGAACCCCCTCTGAGCTCCTCTCACACAAAAGGGAATACTCTTAAATAAAATAACACTTCCTTAAAAATGTGCCGCCTAACAACTGTTTACATCATAGAAAAATAGCAATTTTGTAAAAAGAAATATAGTCACTTTGTTAAAATGGTCTCTTTTAAACCAGCAATTATTTTTCATATAAAGTATTTCTAAACGTCCATACAGAAAATAAAAATAGATAATACTGAGTGCAAAGCAGACAATGGCATATTTGCAAATGATCAAAGCATTTCATTGTCAGATAAATAACGGTCTTTAGTATATTACAATATAAGTGTCATCTTTCAGGAACTAAAAGATATTGCTTTTATTCTCTGACGGCAAGGTATGCGTAAGTCAGGTCATTCCCAGCAGCACAAGGCCAAACTGACTAGAACCAGGTCACTCACACTCACTCAGGCTGTCTCTCAGTGCGAAGAGCCCAAACACCAAGCGAAGACCCACACCCCAGACCCTGGGCAAGAGTGAGACCACAGCCTCACAGATGCACAGGAGCTGAGAGTGTTCAGGGTCCTTTCAGGCTCATCCACGACATCGTCCACATTTCAGGTCCCACACGGACACAGGTCAGCACCTAACTATTTACCGGCATGGCCACATCCATCGGGAAGAAGGGTTTCTATGAAAACTCTTTTCTAAATATAAGCATAGATCTTCATGCTACGAAAACAGATGGCTTCAGCGGACTGTTGCTTCATCTCCACAAGTCTACACGACGCCAGTGGAGGGGGAACTAGGACACTGAAACCCAGCAGTTTCCAGCTTCTGCTTGGGCCAGATGGGAGGAAAGACTGGACTGGAAAATTTATTCAGTCAGCAAACCAAGGCGGCCCTAGGCCTCACTGGCATTTCCTCACACTCTCTCCACTCTGCTGGGGTCATACGAATCTGTAACAAAGAAAAGTAAACGAACAAAATCAGTGATACATTAGACTGCTACGTTTTCTGTTTGATCCTCAGACCTTGAATAAATTTATTAAAAGAGCAAATTTCACAAGTTGATAAAATTCATTTTTAGACATTTCGACATGTTTTTTAACCAAAGAGCAAACAGCTAGTGTGAAGAGGTTGTTTTCAGGAAAGATGTATGGTCCTTACTAAACATGGATGGAAAAATGTACGTTGCTTAATACTGCGATGGCCCCTGGCTGCTGTTCAATTAAGTATAAATACAGTACTTATTAACCACCAGTAATACTCTTGGCTGATGCTAAGCCATTTCCTTTTCTTTTGTGAATCACAGCTCCAATGAAAACTTACTTTACAGTATGCATCTCTGTGCCCAACTGATATCTCCCAGGGGCTGGGACCTGACACCCTGGCTGTGTGGCCAGCAACATCAAGGCTCCTGTTTCCAAATGCCACCCACCCAGCTGGAGGCACACCTGCGGGCACAGCTTCAGAATCTCAGACCCGGCTGTGCCTGAGTCTGGGCTGCCATGCCCACCCCTTCACAGCCTGTACTGGAAAACCCGAGCAGCCCACATGACCTGGGCTTCCAAAATGGGGGCCACACAGAATGGGGGCGAGAGCAGCACCTGTGCGCCGCAAATCAGAGGGCCTGGTTCACGGGGCTTTGGGGTCTAGGCAGACCCGGGGCTCACACGTGCCTCCTTTGGTCACAATTTCCTGTCACACTGGCCCAAAGGCTTCCTAACTTTTGAAGAGAACATGCTTAAGAAATCTGGAAGGGATACAACCATTAGAACATTGTGGAGAGTTCTCAAAAAAATTACAAATAGAACTACCATAGGATGCAGCAACCCTACTACTGGGTATGCATCCAAAGGAAAGGAAATCAGCACAGCAACGAGCTGGCTGGGCCCATGTTCACCGCAGCATCACTCAAAATAGCCAAGATGTGAAAAGAGCCTAAGCGTCCAGCGCACAGATTAATAAAAACAGTATTTATGCATGCCCCGTGGAGTACTACATAGTCTTAAAAAGAAAACAAGGAACCTTGTCATGTTGCAATAATATGGATGAACTTTATGGACATTACAGTAAGGAAAATAAGCCTGACAAAGAAAGACAAAAACTACATGATCTCACTTATATGTGGAATTTTTTTAAAATGTTAAATTCCAAGTAAGAGAAGAATGGTGGTTGGCAGGGGCTGCCAGCAGAAGCTGCGGGTGGGTGAGAGGAGGAGACACTGATCAAAGTGCTAAGTCGCAAGCCCTAAGAGGCGTAAGTGCTGGAGGCCCACAGTGCAGCACGGTGACTGTGATCAGCAGTGCCGAAGTGCACGCTTGACACTTGCTAAGAAAACTGATCTCAGGCTTTCACCATACGCTAAAAATGCCAGTGAGTGCAGAGATGAGTGCATCAACTAGCTGGGGACACTCGCTTCTCACAGTCTAACAATACTGTGCACCTTGAATACATAATTGTTGTCAATCGGACCCTAATGAAGCCAGGAAACAAGGAAAGCCGAGAACAGAGCAAGGCTCACAACAATGAAAAAGGTGATTCATTAAAAGAAACCTGGGAGGATGCCACAGTGTGACAGAAAACAGTCGTCCTTTCTAAAGTCCACTGGGAAAACTATGCACTGTGGAGGCCACATAATCTCCAACTTCTCTGAAATGTTTCACCTTGTCCTTCTTGCAGCTTCTTAATTTAGCTGCCACGCATGTATGACACGCTAAGTGCTCTGCAGTGACAGCCAGGACAGTGCTTGGGGCACTCTGAGCAGACAGGAGACAGGAGGGGCTTGGGAGCAGCAAGCGGCTCTTGCTCCAGTGTGATCAGCTGCTCCAGGGACGACCTGCCTAAAAGGCCACCAGGAAGCCACCAGGAAGTTTGTCCCTCCTGCCACTTTACACTTAGCAACACCCACAATGAGCAGCTGGAACTGGAGAGTCCCAGCCGAGTGCTAAACTTCTGTGCACAGTGAGCCTGTCAGTGCCCTGACTCTGAGGGCCTGCTGTGAGCAAAGACGGCTTGTGTGCCACTGGGCGTGCAGCAAGTAGCCCTGGGAGCCTCAGTGAGGTGGGATCCCTCAGCGCCTGGAACCTGCAGACACCCGCACAGGAGAGACCTGCACCCGAGGCCCCAAAGCTGAAGCTAAGAGCTCAGGCACATGACGTCACCGAGAGAAGTCTATAGGACAAGGGCTCCGTCTCCAGCTCATGGATGGTCTGGATCCAACAAAAACATGATGTGAGCTATGTAATATTGTTTTAAATTTTCTAGTAGCTACATTAAAACAAATAAAAGGTAACAGGTGAAATTAACTTTAATAATGTACTTTATTTCACCAAATATACTCAAAATACTATTTCAACATGTAAGAAGTTAATATAAAAGTATTAAGATCTTTTAGATGTTTTTTCTTTGCTGTACTAAGCTTTTGGAATTGGGTATCTGATGCAACATAATTCAGTTTGTGCTACTTTCTTTTTTTTTTTTTTTTGGCGGTACCAGGGATCGAACTCAGGACCCTGCGCTTGCTAGGCAGGCGCTTATTCTACTGAGCTATATCCCCAGCCCCCATAATTCAGTTTGGATGAGCTATATTCCATAGCCATACATGACAAAGGGTGCCTACCACAATGGACAGCACAGGTCTCCAGGGCAGAGTGGTTACCCAGGGCTATGGTTGGATAAGGCTCCCCCCAAGGGCCGTGTAGCAAAGGCTTGGTTGCCAGCCTGTGACAGTACTGCAGGTGGTGGGTCCTTTTGCGGGGGCCTACAGGTAAGTTGGGTCATTGGGTTTGTGTCCTTGATGAGGATATCGTGACCACAGCCCTTCTGCTTCCTGTCTTTTCTTGCCACCCAGCAGCCATGAGGAGAGCAGTTCTCCCTGCCATCATGCTCTGTCTCACCCTAGGCCCCAAAACAATGGCGCCAACAGACCATGGCCTAAAACCCCTGAAACTGTGGGCAAAAGCCAATTTTCTTTTGAATTGATGATTTCAGGTCTTTTTCACAGTGACAGAAAGCTAAAGTAGTTGGAATATCCAGAATCTGGCTTGCAATGGGCTCTATTTCAGCTGAAGACAATTCACCATGACTTCTCCTAACCCCTTGAATGCTGCTGTGTGTGAAGATGTGCTAATGCTTCTCCCCTCACGGCTGTTACCTGACTTCATTAAAACTTTCCTGACTGCCCCTACTTCTGGCCTGAAGCAGAAAGTCTCTCCCATCTTTCTCCTATACTAACAGAGGATGATACGGAAGCTGAAGGAACCAGCATGCTCTCCAGATCTCTGTGAGCGTGATCACACTTCTGAATTAGGATAAGGCACCAACAGAGATGGGAATCTGTGACCTCAATTACTTTTGAGCTGTTTTTTTTTTTTTTTTTAGCCAGAGCCAAAAAGACAACTAAAAAGATGCTAACTGAAATGACCACCCTTAATCTGAAATAACTGTACGATATGACAGGTACTACAACACAAGGTAAGGTTCTAGAAGGCCATGTGTGTATGAGCATGTGTGCATGTGTGTAGGGAGTGGCTACTGAGATACACTATATGATCTTGTTTTATGGTTCTAGAACAGAGTCTGAATAGACATGGACTGTGAATTTGGGACCAAAGCAGAGCCACTAGAAGCAGTTCTAGCACACTGGGGTAACGGGAGCAAGAGTGGGCCAGATGAAGATGAGAATCTGCATTTGAAATGACAGAATGCATCAAAAGAAAACAAAGACCAAGGGCTATCACAAAGGCCAAAGCAACCATGAGTGCATAGAAGAGCAGGTCCCCACAGGACCTGGATTCCTCTCAGAAGGGCTGGTGCTGAATGCTGAGGCCTTGTGACCACCACAGGATAGGCCTGTGGAGGCCACCTGAGCAGCAACAAGCATGTGCAGCCACCCCTATGTGCACTCCACTCCAGGGACTCAAGGCTGCCTGAGGGGGCTGCCAAGGTGAGATGCTCTCTGCCCGCAGAGCTGTAGATGTCCCTGGGAGAGGGGAAAAAGAGCTCTAAAATTTCTACTCTTAGCAACTAGCTTTTTTGAGAGGCTGGGGATGTAGCTCAGTGACAGAGCTCAAGCTTACCCTGCACAAGGCCCTAGGTTTGAACTTCGGCACTCCAAAAACATTTTGAAAGAATAAAAATAAAACGAAAAGGTCAGAAGAGGAAAGACGAAACCTGCACTGTCTGTGTGCTCTCAGATACCTGCTGGAGCCCACTCCTGTGCTGGAGGGCCAAGCTAAACTTGAGGGTGGGTTAGCTGATTGAACTTGAATTCTTAGGGTGTAATTTACTCCTTGCAGTGTGTGCCCATGAGCAGAGACATAAAAAATATTTACAGACTGGTATGTTTTTAATAGCAGGATTTGCCTGATTTTAAAATCCTCAAGATTTTTCTTAGAACGAGGAAGGACAGACAGATGTAAAAACTCACTCTGGAAGTTTATGCCAAGTTTTAACTCACACTTCAAATTCAAGTAGAGACACTTTTTCAGGGGAAAAGTGTGCTGGGTAAGAATCCCACTGAAACATAAGTTGACCCCAGAAGCCTGATCAGTAAGAGAAAAAGTTGATTTTTTGAAAAAACAAAATACACAGTCTTTAGCTAAGAAAAAAAAATACAGAAAATTAAATAAAAATCAGAGATAAAAATGAGACATTACAACTGATACCACAAAAATACGAAGGGTCCTAAAAGACAACAGTTTTTTACTATTGTGTACAAACAATTATATACAACAGACTGAATGACCTAGGAGAACAGATAAATTCCTGGAAACATACAATCTACCAGGATTGGATTATGAAGAAACACAAACTGAACAGACCAACAATGAGTAAGGAAATTGAGTTGGTCATAAAAAGTCCCCCATCAAAGAAAATCCCACTTCTGAGTCCTACAAACATATGGACACTTACAAAATAGAACAGAGATCCCAGAAATAAATCTACAAATTTACAGTCAACTGATATTTTAACTAATATACCAAGAACACAGAAGAAAAGACAAGTCTCTTCAATAAATAATATTAGGAAGCCTGGATATTCATAAAAAAATGAATTTAATGGCCCTGAATCAAGGCCAGCAGTTTTCTGAAGCTGTTGGTTTCAAGCAGGAGCCTAAAATGGTGTCTTTTTATGGGCTGTTGGCCATTTCAGAACTTTAGAAATATAATGGTCAATTGATTAGAAAGAAACAAATAACTAAATAAATTTTACTCCGCCCAGCCCCCATGGCGTGCCAGGCGTTCCACCTCATCCCCGGAGCTCTGCCCAGCCCCCCAGGACAGCCCTGAAGACTCACCTGAGCCTACAGACCCGGACGTACTGACAGAGCCTGGTGGTTCACTGTGTAACTCCACCTACCCAACCGGACACCTGATGGCTATGAGGTCTTGCCAAAGGGTGCTTCTCCACCTCCTGCCATAGTAATTTGTGTACACTCACATATTATACAGCATATTTAGAAGCAGCCAAGTCTCTTCCCAAAGTAAGAGTATGAGCGAGCAAATAAACCAAAAGTGCAGTTATTACTATTGGGAAGACCACTGACAGGGTGGCAGAATAATGGAGGTGAAGTGGAGAAAAGCGATTAATTGAACAAGCCATCATCTATATAACTGAGTAATAAAGATGAAGATAACATTATGTAATACAACACCCAGTGGTAACCCCCTACTATTTTCTCTGTAATCTGGTATTTCCTTTATTGTTTTTGTGTTAACAAATGCAAAGACAACACTATGTAATACAGCATCCAGAGATGGTTCCCTGCTGTCTCCTCTGTAATTCGGTATTTCCTTTACTGATTTTGTTATAACAAATATGAAGATAACATTATGTTATACAGCATCCAGTGCCAAATCCCTACTATCCTCTCTATAACTTGGTATTTTCTGTATTGTTTCTGTGTTATTCTGGGTTCTTCTGTCTTAAAAATAAAATTTAAAAAATGAATTTAGATAATTCTCTCACCATATACACAAACAGTTCAAAATTGATTAAAGAATTATATATAACAACCAAAACTATGAAATTACTAGAAGAAAATATAGGGAAAGTGACATTAGTGTGAACAATGTATCTTTTTGGTTATGGCTTCAAAAGCATAGGCAACAAAAGCAAAAATAAACAGATGAGATTTTATAAAACTGAAAGACTTTTACACGGTAAGCAAAACAAAACAAAGAAACCAAAAGAATAAAGAGAAAACTTGCAGAACAGTAGGAAATATCTGCAAGCCATATAAGGGATCACTATCCCAAAATATACAAGGAACAACACAACAGCAAGAAAACAAGAACCTGATTCAAAATGGGCAAAGGATCTGAACACACGTTTCTCAAAAGAAGACACCCAAATGACTTACAGGTACATGGAAACATTTTCAGTATCGCTACTCATCAAAGAAATACAGATCAAAGTCCCATCACTTCACTGCTATTGTCAAAAGGACAAACAAAAACAGGTGTCGGTGGAGATGGGGAGAAACGGGAGCCCTGGTGAGAATGTCAATTAACAGATCCATTATGGAAAGTAGTATAAAGTTCCTTAAAAGTGCGGACCTAGCACATGACCTGCAGCCCGTCTACTGGCTATGTATCTAAAAGAGAGAATCCAGTACATCAGAGAGACACCTCTGCGCCAGGTTCATTGGAACACCATCCAAACAATCAATATATCGAACAAACCTGACTCTGTCAACAGAAAAGTAAGGGATAAAACGTGGTACATAGAGACAATAAAATACTATACAGCCATAAAGAACGAAATCCCATCATTTGTGAGACTATGGATGAAACCAGAGGATGTTAAGTGAAATAAGCCAGGCACACAAAGACAAGTACTAAATTATTTCATTCATAGGTTGAATTAAAAAATGTTGCTCTCATTTGCAAAAGATCTGCAGACCAAGAAAAGGCAGGAAGGAGGAGGCGGGAAGGGAGAACGGATGTAACAGGTAAGATGTGGTACGCACCCTGACAACTCTCCTTGATGAATGGAATAACTGTGTGGTGAAAATATGCACTAATAAAAACCGGAACATACACAGAACAACGCGGATTCCACAGAACTAAAGAGAGGAGTGGCCACCCGTGGCTGGGGTGTTCAGAAAGGGTATGGGCAAATGTTGATTAAGGACATGAAATGACAGTTAAGCAGAAGGGAAAAGTTCACCAGACCTGTCAGACAGCATGCTCACTACTGTCAATGATCACTCTTCTTGAGAAATGTAAAAAAAGTATATCCGAAGTGTTCTCACCACAAAGATGGTAACTACACAAGGGTATGCATGTTAATTCACTAGATTTAACAATTCCACTGTATAGCAAAACATCATATTATATAAGTAAAATTTTATGTCAATTTAAAATCCATCAATCCAAATAGCTTAAGAAATAGGCAATCTAATACCTTTTCCATCAAAAGAGCAAAACACCACATCCCTAATATTCTCTTCCTCAGCAAAAACCCAACTGTCCAGTCTGAGGATCCAACAGGACCATGACCCATGGATCATTTCACTAATGGCTTTTGCTTAAGAAAAACTGGGGAACACCCCTAAAAGCCACACTGCATTTGTGGGAAAATCAGCTTCCTAAGTACATCTATTTTTGCTTAATAAAAATATCAGGTTCTTTCAGATGAAACAACTGCTTTTCCCATCTTCTCAAAATGCTTGGATTTCAAAGCAGAAGACAGAAGCAGGGGTGGGAGCAAGGGGAACCAGCTGGTGGATGTCTCAGGGATGCAGAGCCTGGCCCGGAGGTGCAGCTTTTCCTTACTCTACAAAGGCCCTGGCTACAGAATGCAAAGTCACTTCCAGTCTGTGGTTTGTGATGCAGACTTTTAGATGTTTCTCTCAACTCCTAGTCATTTCTAAGATGTGTAACTATTAATTTCCAGTCTCTAAAGATAACGCCCAGAGATTTTGGCCCTGTTTTTGTCAGTGCCTAAAAGGTACAATTGAGTTTGGGGAAAATCACTATTACTGTCACCAGAAACCTGCCCTGTGGTCTCACCAATCAGAGGAAGCTCCAGAAATGTGTTATGATAAGGGAACAAAGAGCCCAGAGACCCACAAGAGCCTCCCGAGGTTCAGAGATCAAAATTTAGGGATGTGTGACACATGAGGGCGCACACTTACAATCCCAGCACTTGGGTGGCTGAAACAGGAGTCTGTAGCCAGGGCTACAAAGTGAGTTCAAGGCCAGCCTGGGCCACAGAGCAAGACCCTGTCTCAAAAAGACGAAACAACAAAAACAACAGAAAGCTTGGGGGACATGAAAAAACATGGTTGGAGGCCACCATCGCTTGACTATGGTTTGTCACCATCCAAACACATCTGGCATGGTCCCTGATAAAACGTACACAGAGGTGATGAGGCCTGGAGGGGTGATGGGCTCCTGAGGAGGGGCTATGTGGTCCTGAGAGAGCCAGGGCGCTTGAGAGCGTGCTGTCCTAAGCCAGCCCGCACCTCCCTCCGTCTCTCACCTATGCACTTCTCTTCACACCCTCTTGACCTGCTTTTGCTACCATGTTACGAAGCAGCACAAAGTCTTCACTGGATGTGGCTGCCTGATTCTGAATTTCTCAGCCTCAGAACTGGAAGCCAAAATAAATCTCCTTTCTCTAAAAATCATCCATCCCCAGGTGTTCTGTTATAGCAACAGAAATGGATTGAAACAGTAGGTAAGTTTTGGCCTGAGGTGCTGAGAAAGGGCAGACTGTTAATTCAGTGCACTAAATCTTTCAAAGTTTCCTGAATGGTGTGACACTAAAAACAGAAAGAACAAGTAAGGCAAGGAGAATTTCAGAAGGTGCAAGTGCACACCAGCCCAGCAGGACCAGCAGTTCATCACCTCACCCTGGGGTGACTTGTCTTGCTAAATTAATAAGACAGCAACATGGTTATGCTGAGTGAACGCCTAAAATCGCAGGAGAAAACAACAGTGTAAACGCTATGGTCTCCACCAAGATTGACCAAAGCACCTCCACAATGCTAGAGCACTGTTTCACCTTTATTACTGTTTTAGGCAGTTTTCATAGCTGTGTACATAGTGTCTACAAAGATATAATCATTTAAAATACGTGACAAGATCTTAACTTTTAAGACAAGCTTCTAGGTAATTCTTTAAAAATGAAGAAGCTTTTGATGAAACAATGTGCAGGGTCAACTTTTTCTTTTGCAAAAATGAAAATGGACACGAGCTACCTGCCCCAACAGGGTTAGATCTGAGCATTCTGCATCAACACCAAACACCTGCCCTCCCCAACTCCTCACCTGGGCACCAGAAGTCCTGACCCTTGCTCTTCTCCCTCTGGGCTGCCATGTGCCCATTTTCTTCCCACGTGACAACGCCCTTGGAGATGGAGGGCAGGTGCCCCACGTTCCACGCCTGGTCTCCCTTGCCTGGGGACATGGGGTTCCAAGGCTGCCAGGCCTGGCCCCTCTCAGCCCTCAGTTCCTCGGCCTCCTCTGTGCCCTCTGTGCTCCTGAAGGTCAGGCTCCTCATCCGTGACACCGAGCTCACCTCCTTCATTCTTATCAGGCGGTCAGGGTCTGCCCTCCTTGGAGGGGAGGCCAGTTTCTCTTGCAAACTTTCAATCACTTTGGAAGGGCTTCTGAGCCTCTTTTCCAAACCTGACACGCTTGGGGTCCTTTCTACAGCATGGAACAACGTGGACCTGAAGGGTGGTTTTGGCCCCATCAGCTTTTGCTCCAAAGACTTGGACTCCAGAGGGCCGAGCTGAGGCTCGGGGCTGGTGTCTTGGTTGGCGAAGACCCTGTCCACAGCTGAGTGCTCAGAAGCCTGGGGGGCTCTTTCCCCCACAAAAAGGGGGCTCTGGGTCCAGCCACACTTCCTCCTACCGTAGAAGGCATCTGTGGTCACTGTGGGGCCGAGTGATGTTGCTGAGCTGGGTAAGGACTCTTCCCTGGGTGGCTCCGGGCTACAGGCACTTGCATCAGGCTCAGGTGACTGGCTCTGTCCTGCTGTCCTGATGCCTGGCAGCAGGGACTCCATGGCCACCTCGATGCCCAGGATCCTTGCTGCCCTGGCCTGCAGCGACTCGCTCAGGGGAACCTCTGCTGCACTCCCTTCACCCAGAGGCCTGTCTAACTCATTGGCACTTGGCTTAGGTCTCATCACGAGCCCAACAGACCGCAAGTCTGGTGCGGAGAGGCCTCGGCTTTTGTTAGTAAGGGCCAGCGGGACCCCCGTTCCCCTCTCCTCAGCATTGTCAACCTCCAGAGGAACCTCTCTGCCCAGTTGTACAGAACTTAAAGCATCGGTGAGCTTCTCACTTCCTGCCGGCTCCCCTGGCTCAGCCAGCCAGGAAGGGGTAACTGGTTTTGTGTCACTGGGTCTTGAAGATACCACTCTTTTCACAGGGCCTGGGCTGACTTTGAGCTCACCTACTCCATTGAAAATCTCCTGCTTCTGCTTCTCTGTAACCAAATTTTCATCTGCTGACCCAAAAGGGTCACCTGCCCAGTCTCGCTCCTGCGAGAAGCCAGGGGCCTGAGGGCGGGCGAGCAGGTGTCCGGCCTTCAGCTCCTCGCGCCGGCTCTCAGACTCGCTTTTCACTCCTCCTGACCGACGTCCCGGCCCCTGCAGCGCCAGTTCCCTCGGCTGCAGCCCGGCTCTCTTTTCCTGGCTGTCTTCACAGAAGCCCCAGTCCCCTGGCCTAGAACCAGCATAGTCTTCCTGTCGTTCTATCTCGTTTTCCTCACTGCTGCTGCCACTGCTGCCATCGGGACTGTCTTCCTCTTCTTGAAGCTCCTTATTAAAGCTTTCCAGCTGACTGATCAGATCCCAGGGGCGCCGGCTCACTGGTTTCAAAAGAAACTGACCAAACAGCTGCTTACTATTGCAGGGGCCCACTGTGGGCCCCCCCTTCACCACCTCCGGTTTGAGGACATCCAGGCAGGGCTGACTCCGGCCAGCTTTTGGCACAGGTGCCCGACTGGTGGATGGGGAAGTCCTTGAAAAAGCACTGTTGCTGGACGGACTAAGGGACATCTGGCCCTTCAGATTAGGAGCATATGACTTCTGTTTTTGGTCACTGGGCCCGAACGGCACATGCATGTGAATGTCAGTGGAGTCTAAGTATTTTGGGGTTGGGGCTGTGTTACTCAGTGTGCCCAGCGTCGAAGCAGGGAGGAGCTGTGCGCTTTTGGGCTCTTCAGGGAAGCTGGTTTGTGTTTGCTGGTCCCGGTACTGGTGCCCTGGCCACGAGCCAGAGTACTTGAGCTCTCTGTGCTTTGCAAGGTGGATGAAGCTGAGGTCATCTGTTTGTCTGTCTCCGTCTGGTTCCCCTAGATCTTGCTTTGGGAACTCTGTTTTCCCAGCCATGCTCCTTGTGAGTGCCTGCAGCTCCAGGTCAGTGGAAGACATGCTCAGCAGACTTTGTTCTTGCAAGGCTGGGCTCTTATCGGCCCCCGGCTTTTTATCAGCACTCTGTTTTAAGTCATTGTTGTTCGTATCTGTCTCTGGCAGATGGGATTCTGATTTAACTGGGATGGAAACCAAACAAAATATAGTCTCATTCGTTTTTTTCTTTGAACTTTTCTTGGTCTGCATCCCAGCTTCAAACATTCTGAGCTTGGTCTGGGTTTCGCAGGTCCTCTCACTGCCTTGTGGGTCTGGGGAGGAAACATGGTCCCCCACATAGCCATGCTGGCCGCCTTCCCCTGGAGCCTGCTGTCCCCTCACAATGCAGCGTTCTCTTTGGTCAGGGAAGCCTGCGTTTTCTCCATCCCCCAGGAGCTGGCCCCAGAGCCACGGTGGGCTAGGATCCACAAAGGCCGGGTGCCTCTCAGTCCCCAGTGGGGGTGTCAGGCTCTGTGCCTTCAGAACGGCTCTGTCACGGTGCCTTTTCTCCTGAGCTGGCTCTGGGGCAGGAACAGGACCGGCGTCACAGCCTCTATCATCAGGCTTCACGTCTGCACAGAAACCCAGAGGCTGAGCCAGTCTGATATGGCGGATCCGGGGATCATCAAAGGGAATATACTGAATGGAGCCGTCGCAGGTGGCGGCGACAGGACGAGGGTGTGCAGGGGGCCCGCGCGGAGAGCCTGGGCTTGCACCATGTTCACTCCCGGTCCTGAGGAGGCCTAGAGGAAGCAGATCACTGGCCCCAGGCTTCTCGGTGGGCTGGTGCTGTGGGCCATGGCCACCACTCCCGTGTCTGGGCACCGGATCCTCCAGGTAGGGGTTTGGGATGTGCAGGGGAGGCGACCTGTATGACGGTGGAGGCACATACACTGGGGGCTCCAAGCCGTAGTCGGGTACACTGGGCTCAGGCCTGGGGTCGCTGGTTCTGGTCAAGCAGGAACCATGCAGATCCATCTGCTGGCTGTCCTGAAGGTTGCTCTGTTCCCTGCTCCTGGGCTGTGGGTGTGAACCATACGGAGGCTTGAGGGGTCTCCCAAACTTAGGCCGGGGGAAGGGGGCCGAGGAGCCAGGCTTTTCGGGGTTTTTGGTCCATTCCGAATGGGGTGCACTATTGGGAGGATGCGGGGGCACTTTGGGAATGCCTGGTGAACTTCCATCGTTTAGTGGAAGGGGAATTTCCATGTAACTCAGGCTCTCAGGAGAAAGAACTCGAGGTAAAGACTGGGATTTCTTCTTGTTCTGAGAAGTCAGGGCATGCTCTCCTTGAGTGAATGGGTACAGATCCTGAAACAGCTTCTCCCCGTCACCATCAGACATCTGCCTCCCCAACTTCCTTGGCTGGCTGCAGCTTTCGAGGCTTACATTCTGCCATTTGGCAGCACCCAACATCCTTGGCTCTTCTTCCCGAACTGCTTTCTTCATCACGTGCTCCATCCTTCCAACATCCCATGGACCCTCCCTCGTGGGCACTGGCTGACTGCAGGGTTGGGACACTCCTCTGACCTCCGGGTCATGCCAGTCCCATGGGCCCAGCAAGCTGCTGGCCTTCTGGCCTCTTCTCCAACAGGCCTGGTCGTTACCGATCTGGGGCTGAGAGGACCATGCCAAGGCAGGTTGATTATAAAACCTACAAAACGAAAAGAGGCATGGATGTGATTCACAGAAGAGATGTGCCCTTCTTGCTGCTGTAACTGGTCTTTCCGGTCAAACTTAGGTCAGCACCTTCAAAAAAGTAGTTCCCACACTATTTGCCAACTTTAAGAAAACAAGCCCCACTTGCTGTGGCTGGAAAACAGCCACGTTTTGCCATCAAGGGCTCTGGAACGGCAGCACCAGGCTGCCAACAGGATCACCAGGGATGCTGGTTGTACTCCAGAGATGCCTAGGCCCTTACAAGCTTATAAACACCTAAAGGCCTCGGGTATTCCCAGAGTGGTCCTGGACCACTTGCTCTACAGGCCTGGCTTAGTCTGATATACTGGGAGCCACTTGTAACAGCAGTGATCCCTAAACTTCGGTGTCAAAATCACTGAAAGGTTCCCAAGACAAAGACTGCCAAGTGCCACAGAGTCTCTGACTCACTGTAAATGGACAGGACTCCATACTTTGCAACTTTTGACAGGTTTCCAGCAGGGGATGCTGCTGGCCCTGGGACTTTACTCTGCTAATGGTTGTCAACCCCACCCAAATCTGTAGTGCCTTAAAAAATCCCAGTGGTCCAGGCCGCACACTGGGTGCGTTACGTTAGAATCCTGGACGTGAAAATCCCTCCAGGTTCCCCCAGGTATTCCCAGCAAGACATATCCCACATGATCACACTTCAGGGAGCAGCGAACTACATATGTGCCAATGGTCCCTTCAGGTTATAATGGAGCTGGAAAATCCCTAACAGTTACTGACCTCATAGCTATTGGAACATCACAGTGTAACCCATTACTTGTGGTGAGGCTGATGAAAACATACCTGCTGCCCAGCTGGTTTTGTACCACATGTGACATGTAGACACCATACTGGACATGGTAATCAGTGACTGTGCCATGGATTTATGTTTGTACCAAACCACCTTTATCACATGTCATGTATTTACTTCAAACAGATTGGTTGCAAGACGGCATACGGCACTGTACCGGCAGTGCTGCAAACTTTCTGTGTCCAGCTTTATGTCCACTAACCCCATGTGCCGCCTATGTCAAAATTGCCTATTGATAAGTATCTCAGCATCCAGTCTCCCCCCATGAGCTCTGTGTCTGGCTCCAAGATCTGCATTTTTAACAAGCTCTCCAGAGATTCTTCCAGATAGCTAGGAAACACTGCTAGGATTGGCCTTGAGACTGACCAGAGGAGGGGCCTCTGCTCATGGGAGGTAGGAAAGGCCCAACGGAGCAGGCTGCTGTGCACTGTCTGCTCTACACAGAATGTCCCTGTCTGCCCTTAACAGATGCGGACACCAGGGTCCCCTCCCAGGATTTGGGTCTGGCTGGTCTAGACAGCCCAATGTAGGCATATTCCAAAGCTCTGTAAGTGACGCCAGCATGCGCCCAGCATGCATTCCAGTGCCTATCAAGGAAGTCTCTGAACAGCACTGCACACTGAACATGCTTGGAGATACTACCCTGACACAGCCAGGCTCCAGGGCCGACACAGAAAACCACTGACTGGGTCAAGCCCGGGAAACACAACCATTTCACACAAGCTGAGCAGAGGCATGTTTCAACTCCAGTATCTTTGTTTTTTGCAAATTATTAAAGTAAAATATACTCTGTTGAAACCAAATGTTGAAAGAATACAGGAAAGTACCAAAACCAAAATTACCTATAAACTCCCTACCCAGAGTTAGTCATTTTAATGTGTATCTTCTGGTCTGTATTCTTCAAATTGCCTTCACATTCTCCCAGGGATCTGTGTCCCAATGCCTGTCTAGGTGACAGGTGACACTCAGACATTGGGTGCTGTGTGCCAGGTCCACACTCAGGGCTTCTGTTCACTTCCTCATTTTGGATCCACCAACATCCTCTCAGGTAAGAATGACTGTCATTCCATTTTACAAAGGAGGAAACTGAGGCACAGAAGTAACTTATTTAACACTAACACTTATTGGTCACTTCTGCCATGACGCCATGTCATGCTAAGCATGTTGAGTTATTTAAACTTATCCCATTGATAAGGAGAGAAAGGAACTGAGGCACAGACAGATTAATCAATTTTCTAAAGCTACAGTTTGTAAGAAGCTGGGACAGAATTCTAACCCAAGAAGAGTGAACATAACAAGTGCTTTCCATTTTTCCAATGCTTCTTCCAATCCCTCAAGTGCTTGACTTTTAAAGACAAACAGTACTCCATGATACATATACATGTGTGTGTGTGTACATATAAAAATATATATTTATATGTATGTATACACACATGTGGCTTATGTAACTTCTGTACCAATGTGGACCATTTACACATATCCATTCCAACAGACTGAGAAACATTTACTGCAGGTTTATTTAGGGTAAGTTAGGGTTCTCCTATTTATGTAATCCTTAGGACAGGAACCAGTAGGTTATGGTGCATATCAGCAAGTTGACCTCAGAAAAACTGTTCCGATTTATGGTCCCATCTGCCACGCAGAGGACAGACGGCCTTGCTAAATGTTTTCATCCCTACTTATTATAACTATTTTTTCCTTATTAGATGAATGAAAATAACTTTCATTATTTTAATTTGAATTTCTTTGATCATTGGTAAGGTCATGTTTTTCATGTGCTTAAGAGTCACTTGGCCAGTTTGGAGTTTCATGTAACTTCTACGATGCAGACCACTTTTCGGCCGGTGGGGGTGGAGTACAGACTCTGAGGTGGAAAGAGGCTCAAAGCCACCACCCTGTACCATTGGGCATGACGGCCCGGCCAAGACCTGTGCCAGGGGCAGCGTTTCAACACGTCGAGAAGCCGCTCATGAGAAGTTACATTACTATTACTACTCTTGTTTTTGTATAGCTGGGGATGGAGCCCAGACTCTTGCACATGCTAGACCTGTGCTCTAGCACCTCCCCAGCCCCTTCGATACTACAGTTCTTATTTTGGAACTCTTTGCCTTAGAAGGTGAGGATGACTCCTAATAGCTTATAAAGTGAGCAGTGACAGTGCAGCACAGTCACGGGTAGAAAACAGCATCATTTTAAGGCCAGGCAAGTGCCAGTGAATGGCATGGATGTCTCTGCATATAATACACAGTGCAGGCTGTCGGCCCTGCTCACGGGAGGAGGCCATGATTTCCTTGTATGTTTGGTAGTATCAAAATCATGTTTTGTGTTACTTTGAGTTTTCAAGGCTAAGCAGAGCTCTTCTCGGACCAGGTTCAGTAAGGAGCCATCATTTTGGAAGCCACTCTCCCGGCCCCATCCACCCCGGTGAGCCAGCCTGCAGCTGCCGAAGCTACCATCCCAGCCCTCAAGGGCCTGTGTACTGCCCACAGATGAGAAACTGAAGACACCAAAGCACTGAAAACCCTGCAGCACCTACTTGGCTATAAAGCATCGGATTCTAGGATAAGATTTAAAAACTATAACTTAAGACACTGCAACCGTCACAGGCTGAACTGGCAAAGAGGTAAATACAGTAAATGTGGCCAACACTTCCGTATCTGTTTCTCAAGCCAGTGGTGAGCACTGTACTGTACTGAGGACCTCACCTAGCACCACCCTTATTCCTGAATCACAACTGTTTTCTGGTGTGGAGGACTTCCTGAGAAGCAGCACCGGGTGCAGCTCATGTTTTCAATGGTCACTGAGGTGTCACAGGGCCATGCTGTGCTTAGAGAGGTGGCTGGAATCCTAAGGTGCTGTTTGTGGTGTGCATGCCCTGAGCATGATGAGCAAACAGATAAAAAATGACATAAAGAGGACAAGAATATAAACAGTGACTTTCCTGCAGATATAATGGGGTCAGTTTTGTTCTCCATACAAAAATGCTCTAACCGTAACTTTGCCAAAACTACTCAGAATGGCTGAACACTGCAGGTGACACTTTTTCCTAGTTACACAATACACCAAAATCCCAATTTAAGGAAACATAAGTGACTGGGAAAATGTTAAATACTCTATTATAAAATACAGTTCATACACCACAAAAAACTAAGAAGCATTTATTTAACAAACACCTCTTTTGAGCCTAGCCTGAGCCAGGCTCTGATGGGCATGTCGGGGAACACACAGGGAAGATATTCTGGTGAACCCTTCCTTTGGGCAGGGTATCTCGAGTGTGTATTCTATTAGCTTTACAGTAGAGCGCCCCTTGCCATATAAAATATATGCTAACTCACTCCTATGGCTTCAAAGACAAGAACATGTTTTCTAATACCTCTGATGAAAGAAAGATGAGATCAAATTTCTCTTTTTAAAAAATGAAACCAATGATTTGCACCTAGAAAGAAGTTAACGAAGGGGCTCTTTTCACACACATACACACTGATCCAGAATGGGACAAGATAAAGCAGCCACGTGGAAACATGGCACCATGAGAGAAACCATGGGCAAGTGTGAGGGACAGTCAGGGTCTTTACGCAAGAGAAGGGACAGGGACAGGGCACAGCCTAGACCTGCTAACAGCACCACGTCTTACCACAGAGGGGAGCCTTGAGGCCAAAGATAACTGATAAAAATGTCTGCAAAGCACTGTATGTGAAACACGCACATGTGGAAAACAACTTTTTAAAGGGAAAACCAGCAAATCCATTTGCTGAGCATGGAAGAGCTAGGTAAATGGAAAATTCGGAGAAATCTCTTAGACCACTTGATTCCTTTTCACCCACAGTAAAAAACAGTCCTTTGATTTATTTTAGTCTTCACAGCACCAGGTTCAAGCCAAGGTCCTCGTGCACACTAGGCAAATGCTCTCCCAGTGAGCCACATCCCCAGCCTTGCCCCCTTCTTATAGCAAGTAAAGCTCTGGTACCAGAATGGAAGGCAGCAGGAGCTGACTTAACCACAGTTTCCCAGCTCTAATACGATTATCTTCTCAGAGATTCCAGTGCTGTACGAGCCACACCACCTTGTGACCATCTGGCACAGCAGCCTAGAACTGTGCCAGGTAGCCAGGCGGAACAAGGGGTATGAGACTGAAGTGCTGCTTGTCTGCCCTGGGGGTTCCGTGGGATGTGGTTCCCCTCCTTCCCCCAGGGACACAATCCTAGGCCTGGCTTCTAATGGGCAGAGTGCCCAAAGTGCAGTGAGTGTAGGAGGTGGGGAGCCCCTTTAAAGCTCTGTACATCCTGATGTAATATTTTCGCCCTGGCCCCCACATCTGCAGTCTAGCAGATGTCTGCTGCTATTGCAGACCCCCTCAAACTCTGATGGCACATTCTGGACTGGACTCGGCACTGAGACCCAGCCTGTTCTTCCAAAGGCCACCTACTTCCAGAGATCAGGTGTTTCAATCCTGTTGCACAGCACTTAGGAGGCAACACACCCTCCTCCCTGGAGAAGATTCCTTCTCTAGAGTGGGACAGCAGAAGGAACTATGGGCATCTCTTCAGAGTGACTCGTATTTACTGGCAGGGTTAGGTATTCACAGGCTTCAGAGATGGGTCAGCCATCTCTCCCTGCAGAAAATGTTCAGACAGCTCCCCTGGCCAGGAAGCCTGCGGCTATACCTCTGAGCATGCTGTGACGTATTCAGCAGGCCATGCCACGCAGATAACCTTCTGACACAGGGCAGCCAGTAGGCTCATCTTGGAAAGGGGAAACAGGAGGTCAGGAGAAGATTAATACTCAAGTAGAGAGGTCAGCATAAATTAAAGATCAGTCAGAACAGATAAAGCTGCTCAGAAAACACAACACTATTTGACTGGAGGAAGAATTATAGGTTGCCTGGGCAGAATTTCAACTAGAAAATCCACAAAGGCTGGGTTAAACTGCTAACATACTGTTATGACCGTTTCTCACCATCAGTGACTGTAGATGACAACAGTATAGATTAATTGAGATAAAGCACTAGTCAGGAGGTTAACTTTCGGTAAAAAAGAAAAAAAATACACAAAGTCAGTAAGGGTCTGGAAGAGAAGGAAAACTGCGCTTCTGGAAACAGGAGAGTCTAAATGTTAACGTTTGAAGGAGGTGCCCAGGAAGTCGACCCGAGGCACAGCGGTCACTGAGAAAAGCGTCACGGACACACCAGCAGGGGCTCCGGCAGTCACAGTCCTCTGCCCTGGGGGCTTCCAATGCCTTAACTTGGTCCGAGATCCACTAAAATTAGCTCACAATGCAGGGAAAAGGCATTTTGGAAGCTATCCAGCCTGCAAAGCCAACCTGCACTACCACAGGACCCCGTATTTCAAAAACTGATGGTGAGAAGCGGATAGGAACTGCTCCTGTGGATACCCAGTTTCCTGGAATATCTCTGCGCTAAGACGTGATCTCTCGAGGTGCAGTAAGGCCCTTTCAGACTTGCGAGGAGCCGAAAGCCCCTCTCGGGAAGCCCTGCCTCGGGCGGAGCTTGGCTGTGACTGGAGCCCACTGTGCTCCCCAGAACTAGCGGTTCACAGCGGGGCTGATCCGAAACATTGGGCCGTTTTAGAAACTGAAATAGTGTTTTTAGAATAGGTTGAGAATCCCTAATCTGAAAATGCAAAATGTCTTAAAGTCTGAAATTCTTGAGTGAAGTTTGGAGGTTTTTGATTAAGCGTATTTAACTACCAATAGGTAGAGAACATTCCCTACCCAAAAAAAAAAAAAAATCAACTCCAACATTTGTTGGTCCCAAGTATTTTGGATACAGGATACTAAACCTTTAAAATTTCTAAACTCTTTTCAATGTGTATAACAAAGACAGGGACAGGAAGCAACACTCACTAAAGAGGGACTTTTCCTCTTTCCCTTCCTCATTCTTCCTTTCCTCCTTCCGTTTCCTTTTCTCCTTCCTTTCTTAATCTCTCCCTTCTTATTTCTTTCCTTTTCTCTTTTATGTCTTTCTCTGTTGTGTTGTTTTTTTTTCCAGTGTTGGGGATCAAACTCAAGACAGCCTCTGACTAAGCAAGCCAAATGCTCCACCGCAGAGCTGCACCCCAGCCCCGAAGGGGGTACTTAGGGAGTTAAAAGATCTATGCAAAGAGAAGAGAGGAGCAGGAGGGAGGGTAGGAACACAAGTGGAAGAAGGGCCTCAGATCTGCGTGGCAGGAGAGGTAAAGCAATCCCACAGAGACCAGGCAGGTGGACCTGGATGGCCCTCCAGGTGGCCCCTGCTGATGGAGAGGGCTGAGTCTCCACCCACTATCCCAGTGTCTCCACGCAACACCCTTCACAGGTGCCTGTCTCAGAGAGGAAGGCCCGCTGCAGATTCCCACTGCAGGCCGAGGTCAGTCAGAAAAGCGAGGCTAACTGTTTGACTGATTGATATGGCAGAGATATGCTGAGGACAGCTGTGCATTTGAAGGCAGGGTGACACCTTGGAATCCTCTCTATCCAGAAGCAGCCTCCGCACAAGCACGGATGTCAACACTTCTACCCATACCAAGAGGCCAATGAGTGGTCACCAGATTCCTCATGACAGAGGGGTATCACTGAGCCCATGCAGAAACCACCCACGGGTGTCTGCTCTGCACTAAAGAAGTACTTTCCCACCTGAGCTACCAGATGAACCCTGGCAATAAAAGCAGGGCGAGATGCTATTTCCTTTCATAGATGTGGCCCTTTGCACCCACATGTTTGGCAGCTGCGCCCCTATCCAATGCAGACTACTAATCATCTCCTGACCTGCTTCCTCCCCTAGGGAAGAAGTGTCCAAATGGAGGGAAGTGGAACAAGAAGATGTCTATCGTAGGCTGAGGAGCCCTGTGAACCTGCAGCCAACCCTCAAAGAAGACTGTCCCAGGTCCACAGAGCAGCCAGGCCAGAGGCACCTGCAAGGGCTACAGGGTCACCCAGTAGCTTCTGGCTCCTCATCATACCTACGGGGGGCAGCACCAGGCATGGGAGTGTTACCCAGACACTGAAGGGACAGCGCAGGCTTAAATGCCAATGCAGGGCCGCCCTGGTTTGTACCTAGATGTCCTCCCCAGGCCTCATGCATCTATAGGCGGGGCTTTTGGAGGCGACTGGATCACGAGTGATATTGGATTGTGGGGGTATGATACCAGATTAGTCCGCTGATGGTTTATAGCTAGGTATACTGTTAGATGAAGCCTGGTGGGAAGAGGGGGTTCACTGTGGGTGTGGCCTGAAAGGGTTCTGTAACCCTCCTCCTCCTTTGATCCCTGCTTCACTGCTCACTGCCATGTAATGAGCTGTTTCTCCTCTGCCATATCCCTGTCATGCCACCCTGCCTTGAAATCAGTCGACTATGGGCTGAGACCTCTCCAAACTGTGAGCCAAAAAGAAAGCTTCGCCTCCTGTAACTCCCAGGTGTTCAGTCTTCTGTCCCAGGAATGAAAAAGTAACTAGGACAAGTGCCTTCTATTTCCCTTCTATAACATCTTTAACTTCTCTCTGCTCCTGTCCTCACCTATACACAGACAATGGTAAGTATTCTGCTTTGGAGTTGGCTACAAGGGACTGAGAAAGAACATTTAAGATGCTTAGTGCAGGGACTAACGTTTTTAAATCTCTTGTTTTTAGCTATTATTGCTATTATTCACCCAATTAAGAGAAGTTATTAGCGGATAGGTAATACTGAAGTTCATTTTGTGTCAGCTGTGAAAGAAGTCACAGGTGAACACAAAGGCAAGGGAGAAGGGCCGAGCGTTTGCCTTAGGTGGTGATTATTTTAGATCAGTATCATCTGAGTTTCCAAATCATGATCCACAGGCCTTGATGATGACAGGAAATAGTGATATAGAGGGCTGTAATAACAAGATTCTGCCCACCCCCGGGAAGGCTGGTCTCTAAGGGAGAAGCTACACCTATTTCCACCGTACTGATGCAAAACAAATCAATATTTAGCTTATTAAAACAAAACAGGAAGAGCAAGTCTCTAATCCCTTTGTTGCCATCTAAATCTAATGCATAAGGCAGATTACTTCAGTCTTCACACTTTCTCTCTACTATGGATACATGGATTTTTACCAAGTTAAACTACCTTTACTAGTGTAGTTCATTCAGTGTCACTGCAGATATGAAAAAAACACACTAGTTTCTACTTCCTACTCTTAGTCCCACCATCACCCTCGCTTTCGCTCATTCGTTCATTTGCTTGATGAGTATTTATGAACTCTTTTTTGACCCACTGCTCTATGGAAGTCAAGCCACAAGTGGGAAGGTGGCGGGAGGCAGCACCAGGTAAGCACAGAGTGCCTCGTGTCTACCTCTTGCCACTATGCCCTAGGGAAGCAACCCACAGTCCTTGGCTGGGGCATGGCAGCATGTCCAATGGACTTCTGGTCTAGGCTGCTTGTCCTGTGTCAAGAACTCAAGAGGAGCCGTCATCTTAAAAGCACAACAATGGGAGCTGTGTAGCCCACACGCCCTGTGCCTATGTTCCAGTGTCTCTCCAGTGGGCACTCCCTAGCTCTTGCACCCATCCAGACTCTGCCTAAAGAAGGCACTCCTCATGGACAGTGCTCCTTCTGGTGATGGCCGGCTGCCAACGCACCAAGTTCTCAGTAGTGGTGCCGCTACTGAAGCCTTCCCATCCACTGTAGGATCAACTGCTTTTCACGGTGCTTCTGAAAGTCTGTTTCAAAGGATGCGACCTGCTTCTTGATGGAAAAGCAACGTGAGCATATGCGCCAGAGCAGACTGGGACCCAGGCACTGCTGCAGGCCACATCGTTCCTGAACAAGAACAAGGTTCCCTAGAGGGCAGGTTTCCAAAGAGATGAAGCAGACAGGAGGTCTGAGTCCTACTGGGTGCTCGTGAGCATGCAGAGGAGGAATCCAAACCCAATGTTCCCCGAGCGGAGCGCCCAGGACACCGGCTACCAGTCAGGGTGTGAGACAAGCATTAGAAGGCAAGTAACATGGGGGGGTATCACTTTGCACAGAGAAAGAGATACGTAGAAACAGATGTTAAACTTGGAGCTTTCCTTTTTGGGAAAACCATTTTAAGCAGGATATGATCTGAGAGAAGTTTAAAAGGGCCCTGAAAATCTACTGTTTACCATATCCAGTAGCACTGTCTGGCATACATGTTTACTGATCAGATATAAACCTCCCAAGAAGAGGGCCTCAAGCTGCCACATCAGACACTCTCCCACTTTTCCCAGCCTCTATTTAGTCACTGCTGCCGTTGATGACAGGAGATATTTGCAAGTTATCCTCATGGTTAACTAACAAAACCTTTTCACCAGAATTCCTGGGCATAGCAAAGAGCTTGCCATGGTGTAACTTTCAGAGTCAAACCTCTGCCATGCTAAGTTATTACACAGCTTCCTCCAATTCTGGTATTTCACAGGAAATGCATTAAGGAAACCCTGGATGCCTGACAACAGTCTTCTACATATTCTACTGGTGGCTCACTACACTCAGCAATGGGGACCTGCATCTGAAATGTGCCATTTCCTCTGCGTACAGATAACACACAGCTTTCCCTGGTCAGCTTCCCTTTGACGTCTGTGTATGTGTGCGCACGTGCATGTGCACTGGCAAGCTGCGAATGTGACCTGTGGGCTGCTTCTGCATCACCAAGTGACCTTCGCGTGCAGTCTAAACTGAGAGCACTCAGGAGTGGGTCTGTGTCGAGACTCACTTTCCATGGAGCGAAGAGACGTAATGCCCCTGGCCTGGAACCTGTCCCCAGCCACAACCCCTCCACGTCTGGTCAACACCAGCCCCAGTCCTCGTCCACCAGCTGGAAGAGGGGACAGCCTCACCAAGCAGAAGTCCTTACTGGCTGTCCAACACCACTGACTTTTCATCTCAAAATTGGGACTAAGACACCAGCAGTAGTCAGTAGTGGGCTCTGATGCTAAATCGACACACAGAACAAAGTATTTAAAGTCACCGTTAAAGTTACTCTGAGCCCAAGCTACTGGAAAAAAGATACTGTCTGGGAAGGGACAGAGACCTGAGACATGTGACAAGGAGGAACACAGACAGAAGTGGGTGCCCCGAGCCCCATGGGAGATGGAGAGACAGCTGGCAGACCAGCCCTGGCACTCCGCTGCCCACCAGCCCTCTCCTGCCTGTGGGTGGTAGATGCTGCTCCCACTGCCCCGATGACACCTGCCCTTTTCACCTGGTGGGTCCCAAGGAAGCTACACAGGAGGGAAACTTCCTTCTTAGGAACTGCTCAGCCTCCAGCAGTCCTTCTCTGTCTGCGGCCATTCCTGTCTCCTGTGTTCCTTGCGTGCACCATGCACTGGTACACACAGGTGAAGCTATCAACGCTGCTCCCTCAGCTGCCCTGCAAGGAGACCAGCGCTTCTTCTCGCCCAGAGTCAACCTTCCCAACCAGCCTCGGAGTTGCTGCACACCTTCTCTACCTCCTGCCCTGAGCCTGCTCCTCTGAACACTCAGCACTTAAACAATGCCTAGGCTGTGAGCCTGGAGAATTTATTTAAGGAATGAATGTTTACTAAACACAAAATTTTAAAATAGGAATTAACCACGTCAGAGATGAATTAGATATGGTATTGGCCTTCAGGAAACAGATGATCCCTGAGGCCGATAGAAAGTCCTGGAAGAATTCAGAGGACAGAGTAATTTCGAAAGATAGAATTGCAGGAGATGAACTGATAAGGTGGCATTTCCAAGAGGAGATGGGGTGGAAAGGAGCAGGGAGCACAAGAGGACCACGGGACCACACACGCGCAACAGGACAGGTCATACGAAAAGATGGTGCAGGTGAGCTTGAAGGAGGCCTGCTACAGACTGGCCGATGACACAGGCAGAGTGTGTAGCACTGCCCTGGGTGTGTGTAGGGGTCACACTGTTGGAGCTCACAGTCCATTTTCTATGCTGTGCAGTCCCACACGTTGTATAGCTACAGAAAGTAAGTTCTCTATAATCACTAATTTGGAGCATCTATGCACAAGTGAGAATCGACTCTTGGTCCTGTCCGTACCACTGGTGTAAGAGCTTTTTCACCAGTTTGCAGTCCTTCACCTCCCTTCACAGCACTGTCACTCTCTTCCCATCTTGCATCTGCTACGGTGTGCACCTAGCACATACAAGGCCCTGGGTTTGACCCCCAGCGCTGCAACATCATCACTTACATGCTGATTATCTCCACTACTTGCCAGGATAAAACAAACCATCTTGAGTTCCCCCCTCGCAGAATGCTAGCAGGGTGCTGAGGACAAGCCTGAGGTGTGGACCTCAGCCTCCCCAGAGCAGAGAAGCCTCATGACTCTTCCCAACAATCCTGACGGCACGGAGCTAGACAGGGCCATCCTGGGCCCCGTGTGCCCTCCAGGCCTGGAAACCAGCCCAGCAGAGGCCACCAGGCTGGACAGGACAGGCAGCAGGACTGCAGCTGCTCTTGTCAAGGGACCAAAGGCTGTAAGCTGGCAGCATACCAGTCACTCAGATTCAGAATTCACATAAGCCATGGTCTGGTGGGTTTGTCTTTTTACATTTTTAAAGCTGTAACTACTGGTACCTTTGTTTCCTTCCAAAGCACTCTGTTTTTCTGATGGATAAGAATAATTTTCTCCCATGCCTAGCTTGCTGTTGGCCTCCTATTATCAAGTACCTATTGGCTACTAAAGAAAAAAGTATCTTTTCAGGTCAGCTCAGCAAGGCCTGTGCTGAGGCTCTGGGTACCAGCATGGAGTTCTGCAAATATGCACAAGGTATGACTAAAAGCTACATGAATGTTTAAATTTTTAAAAATTTTATTACAGTGGAAGACACATTGCCATTAATACCAGAAACACCCCCTCCCCCCCCCACATGCTATCACTCTTGCAACTGCTGAAGCAGTTCGGGAGCACTTGTGAGTGTCTCCAGTTGTGCTGCCAAGGCGGGCTCGGTGTCCTGAATTGATTCAAGATGGTTACTTTTCATGGTCATTTTAACTCTGGGGGAAGCTAGAGGCCACCAGATGCTGGGCCCAGTGAAGAAGGTGGCTGAGAGTGCCATGACACTGTCACAAGCCTTCCTCTCTGTTAGATCGTACGCGGCAGCAGCACTCACCACTTTCTACTACACCTGGAAAGGAGCTCACGAAAGAGGACTTCTAGGAATGCTCTGGGGAATGGAAAGAATGTCAGGCTAAGTGTGTTCAAAGAAAGAGGGAGTACTGGGATGGGGGTCAACGGCAACGTGTCTATTACTTATTTATTTATTTATTTATTTAGGGTACAGGAATCGAACTGAGGATGTCGAGCTTGCCAGGCAGGCGCTATGCCACTGAGCTATAGCCCTTGCCATAATGTGTCTTCTGTTAAAATTTAAGCATCCACTGTACATTTTAATCACACCACCTATGCTGTTTACCCTTCTTTCCTACAAGGAAACTGTTACAATTTAAATGTAAAGTACCTTCCCAAAGATTCACCTACTAAAGGCTTGATCTCTCCTGCAGCAACATGAGGGCAGGTGACTAGAGAGGTGGTGGGATCATCAGGGCGCTGGCCTCATCAGCAGAGCACTGATACATTCACAGCTGAGTGGCTGGTGGAGGTGGGCCCGCTGGAGGAATCAGGTCACTGGGGTGTGTCTCCGAAGGACGCACCTTGCTCTGGCTCTTTCCCTGCTCTTGGTTTCCTGGGTCCCAGGAGGTGAGCAGCTCTCCTCTGCTAGCCCCTTCTACCAGCACATTTCTGCCTTGGAACCACCTGACTGTGGACTGAAAACACTAAAGCTATGGGCCAAAACAAGCCTGTCCTCCTGCAAGTTGCACATGTCAGGTATTTGCCCAAAGTGGAGAGTTGAACAATGCAGCAGACTTCAACCCAAACACCACTATCCACCTTGCAGGTTACTCAGCATCTCAGAAACACAGAGAAGCCAAATCTATCTATTACCCAGCATCTGCATGAAGAACCCAGTGCCACACACACACCTGTCTGAGCATCTCACCCATGACAGGAGCACAGACTGCTTGCAGATGCGGTTGTATCTCCCCAACTTTAGGGCTGGGTAGAAGCCCTCATGGTTTTTAGGACCCTGTTACCACACAAGGGCACAGAGCCCCTGAACAGGCTGTGGAGGAGGTGAGAACACAGTCCCATTCAGGGTTCTACAGGGGTCCTACTGTCCCTTATTCTGAACCCCCACTCCAAACGTGCGGAGCTCCCCACACACCCGACAAGGCACATGTGTAGGGGCTCCATGGCACCACCTTTACTTCACTACGAACAGTCTTCTCCTCTTTAGTGGCCGTCACAATGGTGAGAAGGATAATTTGAATCTGTAGCATGTGTCAAGTAACCACTTTGTGCCCTGAACTAACACGTGCCCCAGGAAATAAAAGAGACAAGAGACAAGGTACAAACTCAGTGCCTTGCAATCCAAGCTGAAAGACACAGACACCCCCTAGCACAAAACCAGAAAGAACAGAAGGCAGGAGAAAATCAAACACAAGTTTGTATGGAGTAATGAAGGCCGTCTTAACCCAGCCATCTTATCAATGAGAGGCCTCTTCCAAAATCCACAGTGGGCATATGGCCCACAGGCGTGAAGCCCAGAACACAGGGTGCGTCAGGAGTCTGCAAAGCAAGAGAAGCAGCTCCTGCGCTTTCCCCTCGGGATTTCCTTCCAACACCTGTCCCCTCAGTGACAGCACAGAGGCATTCATGCCTTTGGTCCTGCCTAGAAGCCAAGGTGTGGAATGCTCTGACAAAACAAAACCCTCGCAGTTATGCCTGGAGACAGAAACCGAGGAAGAAGTTTTTCTCTGTAACCAAGGAAGACCAATTTTCTCCCATCAGACTCTTCTCACTGCCCTTTCTGTTTGTTTCTCTGACACACCTGCTCCTGGGTGTTTCCAGTTCCTGCCCCTGTAACGTGCTCTGTATCCTCATGGTTTCTTCTTCTCCAAGCTGTCCTGGTCCTAATGCAGTTTTAAAGACAGGCACAGTCTCATGAGGAGATAATGTTTCCTCAAAGTTGAAACTGTTTAGAAGAGAGTTTTGGGGCTGCTGTTTTGGGCCTCTGAGAAAAAACTGCTGGGATCTCTTCTGTCCCCTCTGTATTTTGCCATCAGGAAACACCCACAAAGCATCTGTGGGGGATGGGACCCTACAGCGGGCCAGTTTGTGTGTGTAAGGGCATGGGTGGAACCAGGTGACTCTCAAAGAAGGATGGTTCTCTTTTTCACAAATGGAGGGGAGACAGCTCCCTCTCAATGCTCTGTAGCCTGCAAGATACTGAAAGGGATTAGTAAGAAAGCCAGTGGGCCATGACTGCATGAGTGGACTAGCTATGAACTAGCTTTTACCGGGTGCGACAATGATTCCCACCTGAGGCAAGTGAGTAGGCTGTCAAGGGAAGCAGGGCATTTGATCATCAGTGTGGACCTGAGGCCCCACTGTGGTGGCACTGTGGTCAATGTGGCTGGGCCACACCACACACCTCTTGGACCTCTCTCTCCCTCCTTGGCCCCAGCCAAACAAAAAGAGGTAGAATTTACTCATGCATAACCCAATGCCAAAGTCCCAAGGCAAAAGCATGTGCTGGGTCAACAGGGATACTTACCCTGTCTCTGAAGCTCCAGAAGTGGAAGTCCTGTGGTACTCCCTGTGGTGCCGGGGTGTGCCTCGTTGGCCCTTGGGGGCACTCACGGGGCCTGCTCCCGGAACCAGCCTGCTCGTAGCTGGGGTAGTGGTGCCATCCTCACACCCATTCTGCAGGCCCTGGCTGCCTCTGGGCCTTGTTCTCGCCTGTGCATGCCTGCCAGCCTTGGCCCCACGTGGCCCTGGGAGGTCTCGGGGTGGTTTGTACCCATGAGAGATCAGCAGGTCCTCCACACTGTACATGGTGCGCCAGCTTCACCATCGTTCACCTGCTGGAACCGCTGTGGTGGCACGATCCATCACTAGGGAGACAAGAGAGAGCTCTGGGTGACCAGTCCTCTCTGCAGCACTACAGTCCCCTGCACCCTCCTCAGAGCAGACACCCGAAGGATCAGGTGGTGCTCTCCCAGTGCCTGGACATCCTGCCCAGGACTTGTGGGCCACGACTAAGGATCGCGCCAAGAGCTGCTGCCTCTTGACAAGTGTGCTGAGTAATGCTTCTTGGTTTGTGTTTTTCAGTGCAAGGGCTTGAATCCAAGAGTGCTCCACTAACTGAGCTACATCCTAGCCCTTTTTATTTTTTGTTAAGAGATTGGGTCTCACTAAGTTACCCAAGCTGGCCTCAAACTTGCAGTCCTTCTGCCTCAGCTTCCTAGAGCGCTGAGATCATGGGTGTACACCACCACATCTGGTCATAGTAGTATTTAGGAAAAAAAACATTCAGCTGCCCCGCAGCCTCTTGCCTCCCTCATCTAAAATCATCAGCTGAAGGGGGAGAATGGCATAAACATAGGCATGGAAGCTGTGACTACTATTTTATGTTTCTAAAAAGAGAAACTACCAATGTGCAGCCCGGCCTTAGTGCACACCCATTTTCGCCTCGTACACGCACCTCTGGTCCTGCAAGGGAAGAGCCACACATTACCCAAAGCACAGCCATAAGGGGCTTCTGGGAAGCAGTCAGAGGAGGAGCTATGGGCAGCTCCCTGCCGCTGGAAATGGATTTTTCATCTTTAGGCTTGATGAGAAAAGAACATGCACATCCAGCTCACAACACTTTGAAAGTTCTCCTTTCCACATGAATCTTTATTTTTTCCAGTACTGGGGATTGAACTCAGGGCCATGGCACTGAGCTACATCCCCAGCCCTTTTCATTTTGAGACAGGGTCTTAAGCCACTAAACCACCCAGGAAGAGCTTAAACTCATGATCACCCTGCCTCAACCTCCCAGTGTGCTGGGATTATAGGTGTGTGCCACCGCACCCAGCCCCACAACTTTTCAGAAATAAATTTCTTCCCAATGACCTTGGAGATAAGCCTGTACTTCTCAGTTGAGGGTGTCCACATCCAAACACCATCTCAGTAGCTACGTCACTAGCAGCAAGAGGACCAAGAGAGGAGAACAAAAATGGACAGAAGTCCATGTAGAAGCAAAGCAGATGCAGTTCCACTGCTGGCTTCTACCAGGATAGAAGACAGATCCCAGTGACATCCAGCTGCCTCCACTTCTGCACCCGTGGAGGCTGGCTGTGGCCACTCACGAAGGCTGGCTGTGGCCCGGTGGGCTGCACACAAAAGCTAGCCAGGTCAGGGAGCTCAGCCAGCTTGGTTTGACTGCTCCAGAGGCTGAAAATAGTCACTGGCCACCATGAACAATGGCCAGGAAATGCCTGCTGGACCTTGCAGGTGCAAGGAAGACGCGTGTGCTTCCTGTTGGTACAACCCCTCCCTGGGGCCCTAGGTAACATCCCGCTGACTGCGCGTGCTCTCTGCTGGGCATACCCAATCACTAGAGCAGGGAAGTCCCTCTGTCAATTTGGGGAGGGCCAATCTAGGCACCTAATTTTCCACTGTGACCTGTTTTGTGGGAGACTGTGGGAGTTACTATACTCCTGGCAAATTAACTACAGCAACTCCACCACTCCAGATGCTCCCACCGCCTGACTCTTAGGGAGCTACAGGTCACGGGCCATTCACTTAGGGAAGAAGGACAGCGAAGCTAGATTCAGTGAGCAAGTTGCCATGCCAGGAACGGTGAGCCCACAGTTCTCAGCACAATGCAGGCTAAGGCATTCATCCCTGGTGTCCAGCACGTAGTATGCTCTCAAATAAAAGCTTGGAAAAATACTTATTAAAAGAATGCACAAAGCAGGGAAGTGGCATTTGAGCTAGGTCTGACAAACAGGAGTTTACTAACTAGATAAGCTGCATTTTTTATGTATGAGAGGGGAACACAGCACTTGAAACAGACTATGGGTACAATCATTCCAGGAATATGGAAACAACTCAGCAACCAACTAACTCACAGTGGCTGAGACCAGAGTCCCCAGACCTCCTGGCTGTGTACCAAAATTGGGTGTACTGCATCCCATTGATTAGAGTGGTAAAAAAAGAAAGTCTTTCATAAAACATGTACATAGGCTGCTGACCCATTGGGGTTAGGTAAGTCAATCCAATCAGGCTAACTGTTTGCAATTATATTTAACAGAATCTTAAATGGCACGACAACCCATGCCAAGTCACAAACACCATCCGAGAAGATTCACCTGTGCAGAGGCCCTAACCTGACCTCAGAGGTCTGCGGGCAGAAGTGCTGTGATTGATGGAAACTCATCTTTTTCTTTCTCAGAGGCCAGCAGTGCATAAGGAGTCAGTGGACAAAATGCGAAGGCTTCAGTGCTCAGGAGTACAGCTGAGAGGCAAAGGGCCCAGGGGCTGAGCCATGACTCTAGCAGTAACCTCCGTAACTGATGTGGCACTGCTGCCAAGCACTCAGGAAAGACGTTTACCCTTCACCCGCCATCTTCTAGATCCCAACTCAGAGCTTGCGCTTCTGCCTCACTACCACACCCACACTAACCATTAACCTCTTGCCCTACAGATTTTGCCACAGTCATGAGTATTTCCAGTCTTTGCCACCCTCTGCTTGCTTTCTTTAGCATCCTTATCTGTTTAAATGGGATGGGCTGCTACAAGAGGGAACAAGCTCCCAGCACGTGGGAGGGTCTGCTGAGTGCTGGCAGGGAACCAGGTGCCCAGGGAGTTGATGCACTAGAAGATGGTCCTTTAAAGTTTTTCTTCAATACCAGCATTTAAAATCAATCGCACTTAATTCTATCACCTGTGCATCCACTGAAACACTTGCTATAAAGCAAATACGTGACAAGATTTGACACAAACCTAAACTATCACCATCATTGTAACCACAGATTTCATACCTTGGGAAGGTAGATGGATAGTTCAAGTGGCAAATGATCGGGTTTGCAAGCAATTATCATCTTCCCCCTTTAAGAATGTGGTGACCTGTTGTAAAGTGCTTGAAATTTTCACTGGTAGGTGCACAAGTTCACTCAGAATATCTCTTGATTCATGTAAATTTTCTTCACACCCCTTGCCCCATCACCCCCATAAGCACCCTGTCTATAAACTGAGGAAAAACTACTTTATAAAGCTACAATCACAGGACACATAAAAGAAGATGCCATTAACCACTCAGACACTGTATTAGTTATTGGGCATACTTTAGTTTTTTGTATTCTCAGCAAATTTTCTAATACAGATATACAATGCCACCACCTTACAGAGGAAAAGACTGAAGTTCAAAGACTGAGGTTACAGATATTAAGTGGTAGATCTTACGGGATGGCTTTCAAATCCATGCTACCACTGGTATTTTCAGCTCATCCATTTATAGTTCCTTCCTTATAATCAACAACTTTCTTAATTTACCCAAATAATGCATAAATATAAGTAATAAAATACAGAAGAGATGGTGGCATTAAACTTTAAAAGTACATTTAAAGTAAAAGCATTCTCTTATTCCTTGCCATGGTATCTCCTGCACATGCACATGCACATGCATACACACAGGAAGGCGAATCCCTGGCTTGACTATAATGTCTGGGTGGCAATACTAGTGTTCATATTTAAGTACCTCAGCATTTGGTTCACTCAAAAATACACCAATGGGCTGCTGCTGACCTTCACAAGACTCTAGGGTCATCTTGGGTATTTGGTCCTTCCTAAGTGACATGGAGCTATCACTGATCCTCTGGCATGAACTAAAAGAAAAAAAAAACAATATAGAAATAGCAACTCTTTGGTTCAACATTAAAAGATGTGGGATTTTTTGAGTGGGTAATGGGAAACCACAAATGGGTCCAGGCATAGAAAAGGTTTTGTGGTGGACCTGGTGGGAAAATGAGGATGAAGGCAAGGACAGATGGGTAGAAGGTTGAGCAATTAAAAGTGATAGAAGAGATAAAAGAAAAGAAGGGGCCATAAGTAATTTTCAAGGAAAGAAGTAATACAATGGATTTTAGTCTCTGTGTGACTAGGGTAATGGTCATTCCATGAAACAGAAATGATTATTAGTTTGACAAGATAACAGGTAATTTGATTTTGACTTAACTCATCTATTCCCACAAACTTTTCTTCCTCCCAAATCACTGTAAATATAGTTTCATCAAAAAGTATTTGTCCCTTCCAAAGAACCTGAATGACACCACTTAAAAGCAATGTTCTTTGTGGAAGATTTCTGAGTACTTTAAGTAGTAGCTCTGTCCTTTACATTCAAATGGCTGTGATTATAAATGATCTATCCACTGGCATTTAAGGGTGGTGCTGAATAGTCTTCCCCCTCACTGTCATGTTGCTGTGTGTGTGTGTGCGTGTGTGTGTGTGTTGAGGTGGATCACACCCAGGACACCACACAGGAGAAAAGGGGAGAAACCTCTGGGTCAAAGTCTTCTCCTAAATGAGTACAATAGGGCTGCTTGACTAGCGGTTCTTCAGGACCCTTCTACCTCTAGAAATTGGGCCCCTCCCTCCAGCCTGCTCTCTGTAATTAACAGCACGCGTGTGTAAGTCAGCTGGCCACAGGGTAAAAAAGAAAGTACAGCTTGTGGCCACGACGCGGAACAAAGCTAAATAGGTCACATGCAGACAGCACCTCTGACCTTGGCCTCATTCGCACCCCTGCAGAGGCCACCCAAAGCACAAAGGGGAACAGCCACATGCTGAGAAGAGGAGGCCAGGGCTTGAAACACCTTGCAGTTCTCTGCCAGCAAGTTGGTGCTGCACATTTACTCCAACCTAAATTCACCAAGACACTTGTTTTGCACTGGACACACCAGACACTGGCCCTGCACTTCAGCACAGTAGGGCAAGTCAGACTTGCGGGATGTTGCTGTAAGTGAATGCCACCTATGAAGGCACCACTGTCTCCTCCTTTCCCACCATAAACCAGTAACGTTTTTATTCTCCTGGTTAAGGCTCCCTGCCATGTCAAAAGGAAACAAAATATTAAACTGTTAGAGCAATCAGAACTTTTTTCCTTTTTAAAATTTGCTTAAAACATGAACTGAAAATTAAGACATGTACTCAATTAAAAATATGAAAAAAAAGTCCTCTCTCTCTGACAAATGCAAATTAAGCCAAAATGTCATTATTCATATGCCAGATTACTTAAGCTTTGAAAAGCAGTGTTCCTTGTTGGTGAGGTCATGGTAATCTATCAAGGCTCTCCTATCTGTGAGTATACAAATAGGTGTACAAATGGGTTTTTCCTTTCTTAAAAGTGGTTAGGTAGTATGTAGTAACAACACTAAATATCTGAAACCCTATATAGTAACAATCTCATTTCTCAATATTCATCTTAACAAAATAATCAGAGATACACACAAGTCAGGATATTTAGCCAAGTTTTATTTTTGATAGAACACTGAACTAACTATCTATTTAATGGATGGCCAAAAAGATTCTGCTACAGTACATCCACATGGAAGACTACAATATGTACACACATGTATAATATTGTGCTTATCTGAATGCTATCATGTTAAGCAATAAAGACAGGATATAAAACCCTAATTAGTGTGCTATTTTAACTAAGATTATAATAACAGTAATATTATATACATAAATACACATGAGAGGAAAAACACCAAAAGAAACAAACCAAAATATCAACAGTGTTTATACTTTTAACTGTACAATATTCTAAGATGTCACAAAATGTATTAGGTTAAGCCATATGAAGTTGTAATTGTGCAGGTCAAAATTGGTTAAATATTGGCATTTTCATACACTGAGCATACTTACCTTTAATTTCCTATACTTAATAGTAGCTTAAGTACATATAACTTAATATATATACATTATAATTAACAGCAATTTAAGACCTATTAATATAACAGTAGCATTTTATCAGTCAACAATTATGTTGTTAGTCACCACTCATAATAGTATATTAAGTTCTAACTTTAAGTTTTACTAAAGTAATGTAATAGCATCACTAATGTTAACAATAATACAGTTCATAATATAGTTAGCATACCCTCACCAACAACAAACATTGTTTTTTTAAAAGCTTCAATAATCTGATCAATGAATGGATCTTTGTCTCTTTCTTTTATTAACTTTTAATTTATGTTAGGCAAAAAAACCTTTGAAAATGAATAATTGCTTTGGTAGGATTGTAACTTTGAAAACATATTACATATTTGGAAGATTCAATGACCAGCAAAGAAATACTGAAGCTTTAAAAAGCTTTAAATGACATGAGGTTCTGCTAAGTGGCGCATGTGCCATGGACACTATCTTGTTTCCAGTGAGCCTAAAGTCCCACATCCTCCAGGAAGCCTACTATAAGATCACAGTAGGGATTCTAAAGGTCTTGATTAGACAGTTACTCCTCTTAAAAACCTCTGAGCTTTCAGCTGTACTCACTGACATTCCATACTTAATATGTAATTGGTCCCTCAAATTGTTGGCAGTTCAGTGTAAATATTTCTTCAACTGACAAGTTTTAGGTCTAATGTTATGATTAATATATAACAAAGTACTTTATTTAAACAAGAGGTAAATAGCCAAGGCATAATACAAACCAGAATGGACAGTGTTGCTGATACGGGGATTTTTAATGCTTTCTACAGCTTGTTTTTTAATGGTAGAATTGTGCATTTCATTATGAACAATAGATTTGCCATTTCCCTTTTCAGCCTTAATTATTCAATAAACAACCACATGGTTCCACACAAAGTTTTGGGTCAAGTCTTCACCAAGGGTTGCTACTGTACTGCACATGTAGCGCCCTCAACTTTCTAAGACCTTGTAAGGCAGAAGAAGCATCTTTAATGTACGAAGTAATCATTTCAGAAGGGCAGGAATCATGAAAGGTGACGAGAAGAAAACAGTGACATGGAAAATCTGGGTCTGAAATCAGAAGGATCTCGGACCATTAAGCTTGCCAAGTTAGATTAGGGCTGAGGCAGTGGTTCAAAGGGAGAAAAGGGGCAGTAAGTATCTAATATTACATAGCATGCACTTAATTTGTAATTGTTATCTCTTCTCACTGTTGTTGTCTTTCCACACTAGTACGAGAACACACACACACACTTCTTTCACTCTAAATTCAGCATCACATAATGAGTGCCTTGGTTATTCTCCCCACTTTTATAAGACCCTAAGTACCTCATTAACATTTCCAAAAGGTTGTAAATCATTAAGAAAGGACTGAAAGTGGGTGAAATTTTTTTTTAATCCTCTGGAATCTGAGGCCACTTACAAAAATAACTAAAATTTCTAACAGGTTAGAAGCTTACTCTGTTATCATGTACATCAAGTTCCCTATGTAAAGATTTCTGAAATACTCTGTTAAACTTCTAACATACTAATTTTGTTCTTTGTTTTAGAACAGCTTTAGAATAAAAGAGCCAAGGTTTTGTGAAGATGTTGCAGTTCAAGTTAATGTAATTTTCCCACTCTTATTTATTTTCTAATTATAACAGTCATGTAAAATTATTTCAGAAGTAAACACTTGCAAAATTCAGTACTTAAGAAAAACAGAAAAAGCTCCTAATAACCCCCTGGGCAGAGAGATAACCTGCAGTGGCAGTTGGTTCCCATGCTTCCACCTGTTCTTCTATGTAGTTACTTTCAGCCCTTCTTTTCCTCTTTGAAATCTGCCTTAGTGCCTGTTCATAAGGCCACCTAAATTCTTCCACTTCACATATGGAAGAAATCAGCTTCACAGAGGAAGCTACCGAGAGATAACTCTTCGGGTAACCATAGGTCCAATAGTAAGTCTTTACCAGTTTGGCCAGATTGTTGCTAATCACACGATCTATAGAAAGTTGTTATAAAATACATTTAGTTAGGAAAGCCACAAATACATTTTAAAGAAGACACCCCAAATTCAAACTGAGATAGCTGAAGGTTCCATCTGGGGCGACAGCATGTACTTTTATCACACCATTCCATGTTCAAAGGGACACAGCAAAGTACACCTGCCCTTCCCTGGGCTTCTGGCTTGAGCAAGTGACTGTCCCTCTGCATTCCACAGCCAGCAGATCCCCATGCAAAGCCCAATAACAAGGTTTCCAAGAGCCAGATAACCTTTCCTGCCCAAAAGGTGAAAAACATCTGCTGAAAACCAGGAGAAAATGTGGCCTCAGCTGGGCCTAGAGGGGTTCAGAGAGAGAGTCACTGCTTATCAAAATAAAACCCACTGCAAGACAATTGTTTCAGTCTAGCGCTCTGTGTTCTAAACTCCCTAGATTAATTATTGTGGAGTCTCTAGCCAAGCTCATTAAGAGGGAAACTCTGACCTTCTGCCATGACTGGTGTTTACTGTTCTTCCAAACTAGAGGGCTTTCCCAGCAAGGACAAGGAGGAGTCGGGGAAGCCACCAGTTCGAGGACTTTCTTTACTGAAGACAAAGAAAACATTTACCTTTAAATTGCATTTTAAAAATCTAGTCTTCAAGAATCATTTCACATTTGCCTTTCAGTGAGAAAGTGGACAGTATTTTCCTTGTCCACCTCTGAACACCAGCTACGTTTTGCAGCTATTGAACAACGAGCTACAGGCCTCTGGAATCTATGATCCAGGGTTATCAGATCTGAGTTAGTTATCAGACAGCTGTGGCAAGCCCTCCACCACACATGGGCACTCAGGCACTCTCGTGCCCAGGGCGTGGAACGACACACACTTCCCCACAGGCTCCCACCACCCACCCTGTCCCCTCCACTCTGCTGGACCTGCCAGGGGCCTGACCTTCCACTCTCTGCGGCAGAGGGTGGAATTTGTCAGGAGGATTGCCCAAGAGGTTAAAAGCCTTTCTTCCACAAATATTTGCTAGCCCATGGCAGCCCAGGGGAAAGTTTGCAGCCTGCCGCCCCGCGGGGACAGGGGAGACGTTCACGAAGCACGTTCAGCTGGTGATCAGGTCAGACACCTAAGGCCAGAGTGAGTGATTCCATCCAAGCCCGCAGAACCTTATGGAAACCAAAGGGATCCGCCAAGCTCCGCCAACAAGGGGAAGCAACACAGCTCCCGTGGAATGGTCCCCATGCAATTTCCGAAGCCCTTCCGCAGGGTGCTTTGCTGGCCGGCCTCAGCCTTGTCGTTTTGGATAGTAAAGCTACCCGGCAGAAGGACAAGGACCCATCTTCCTAAAGTTGTACATGTGCAGCCCCGGACTGCTCGGCTTAGCTACAGAGCCTATTTTATATTATGTTTTATATTATGCAGGACATTTCTGGGGCCGCAAACCCCCGCCGTCCCCCGCTTCCGAAATTCCCCGTCCTGGAGCCCGCACCCCAGTCCCCGGGACGGGTGTGCTTCGTGAAGCTGGGACAGACCAGAGCCAGAGAGGGAAAGCGAGCGCGCGGGGCAGCCCACGAAGTGCCCGCGCGGAGCGGGGAGCGGGGCCAGGCGCCCAAGCCGGGTGCGGATGCGGGTCGGCGACAAGGGCGCCCCCTTCCTCCTCCGGGGAGCAGGAGGGGCCGGCTCGGCCGGCGAACAGCGGCGAGGGCTCCCCGTCCTGCTCCTCCTCGCTCGCGAAACCACGGCTTCTCTTCCAAGCCGAGCAGCCGAGGCAGGCTGCACCCGTCCGGCGGGGCGCGAGGAGGGGGCGCTGTCAGCGAGGCGCCGCACCCCTCAGCTCGGGCGCCGGCGCGCCGGTTCGGGGCTCAGCCGAGGACCCGGCTTTCCTCCGCAGGCGCCCCGTCCCGCCCGGGTCGCGGACGAGGAGCCCCGCCCGGCCGCCCACGCCCACCGCGGGCCTACGGCGTCGACCTCGGGCCGAGCCGGACCCCCGCGGCCTCCCGGGCCCCCACCCGGCTGGACCCCCGGGTGGCCCACAGGCACCGCGTCCCGCGGGGCGGGGCGGGCGAACGCCGAGGGCGAGGCCACCGGGGCGAGAGTGCGCGAGCCGAGGGATGTGGAGTCGGGGCGCAAGACGCACCGGGACTTACCGAGCGGCTCCCTCATGCTGCCCGCGCCGCCGCCGCCTGGCCGGCCCAGGACCAGCCCGACCGCCCCGCCTCAGCCTCCGCGGCGGAGCATGCCCGGAGCGCCGCCGCCCCGCCCACCGCCGCCCCGCCCCGCCCCGCCCACCGCCGCCCGCCCCGCCCCGCCCACCGCCGGCCCGCCCCCGCCCACCGCCCCACCTTCTCCGGATCTCCCCGCCCGCTGCCCCACCTCCCCTGGATCTCCCCGCCCGCCGCCCCGCCTCCTCCAGGCGCTGGAGGCTCTGGACGTGTTGGAGGCTCCTAGGCCAGCTCAGCGAAGGGCCAAGAAGCCACAGGTGGGCCGGCCACACTGTCCTCCTGCCACTTGTGTTTGAGCCCTCTGCACCATGTATGAACGTCCGGAGATGCACGGACACTCAGGAACACAGATGCATACACTGGTAGGGGCACACGCATGCACACACAGCCACCCTCACACCCGTGCACAGACGCGGCGCCCTGCACACACACGCACTCAGCGGCCGCAGGAAGAGCAGATCGCGCTGAGCCTTGGCTGAGGCCCGGATCCCGGCCCGCCCCTGCTCCCCCAGCAGCTGAGCCCAGAGCCGAGGTGGAGGGCCAAGAGAGATCTGTGCAGCTGCCCCAGGGGTCGCAGGGTGCTGGCCGCCGCGTCCGCCCAGACCAGCGACCTTCAAAACCAGGTTTTCACAAAACCATCTGCCCTGCAGTGCTTACTAGTGTAAAGGCCAACGAATGTTTCTACAATCTGGAGCAAAACCGAAGCACTGTAGAATCCAATAGAGGGGGGAAAGGCCACGTGTATTAATGCGGGGAAGGAAAGAGTGATGTAACCAGTTGCCGTACCAGGCACTATCAGTGGAGCCTCGAAGGCGCAGGCTAGGGAGACCAGCAGAAAGCAGATCGCGGCTCCGGCGGCGCACGGTTTGGGTCCCGGGCTTGGCAGCTTTCATCGCTTTCTAAATTGATTGCTCCCGTTGACCTCAGTTTTCTCTCTTACAAAACTGGGAAAGAAGGCTCATGCGCATGGTGGCGCACGCCTACCATCCTAGCACTCGGGAGGCCGGAGGATTGTTGCAAGTTCGATACCAGCCTGGTGTGAGCTCGCGGCCAGCCTGAACTGCATAGGGAAACCCTGCCTCAAACGGGCAAAAACAAGAACAAGGCTCAGCGCCTGGAAGAGTAATGAGAACTGACAGGAATGATGCTCTTTCACCGTTGGCATCGCTCAGACTCGGGGTAAGAGTGTCCGCAATGGCGGCTGCTCCTGGGAACTGGTACTGCGAAGTGCTGTCTGCGCTGGTACTAAGTGGGGGAAACTGGGAACTTGCTAACAGAACAGTGGGTGCGGCCAGCCAGGGACTCAAACATTATCTCTAAGAAGGGGAAAATTTGTTTTGTGAAATACAGCTTGTCATAAAAGCGTCTTTCAAGGATGGGTCACTTCAGCGGCACACAGTTCTTTTCGCTCCTCAATTTGTCAATGCCATGAAATAACTTTGTGGTTGTGGGTCATCTGCATGTGCTCTTTTGCTAAAAATATAAATGTACTTATATACAGCTCTCTCTCTCTATGTATATATATATATATATATATATATATATATTGCACATATATATCTGCCTGTCTATCTACTTATTTACATTCCAGACACACATGGGGCCAGATGTTCCTGCAAGAACATTTATTGGCTTGTGCATTAAGACTGGGCCTTGTTTCCCCATAGAACAATGTCATGTTGTTGGTTTCTTGATCAACCCCATACAAGTTTTATAATGAGGCTAAAATGCTGTACAGTGGCAGTAGAAAATAGTGATGTAATGCTAGAAAAGAAGCTAAACCAAACAAATTTAAGTTTAATAACAAATTCTGTTCTAGCAGAAAGGTTGACAAGACAGATTTAATTGGGGGAAAGTAATGAGATTGAAACACTGGAGTCAAATCACATGACGACATGATTTCAAGGGTTTCTGGACCTGGCTCTTTATCGCGATGACCTGTTGCAAAGCATTTGGCTTCTTTGCTCAGCACTGGTGTGTACCAGGACCACTCTAATGCTTCCCAGCTGCGAAAGCCTTAAGGCCATTTCGGATGAAGAGCACAGGGACAGAAGATGGTGCAGTCATGGCAGTCAAGGAGAGAGGTGGAGGATTTTTTTGAAGATCTGGGAATAGAGTTATGAAGAGGAAGGAGGGTAAGGCTGAAAAAGGCCTGAGGATGAGTGGGTGATTGTCTGAGTTACAAATGTATGGAGACAAATGAAGTTCAAAGGTAGTGAGAAAATCCATTGGCCAATTTCCACAGTGGCACCAGTGTGTAGACACAGGATGGTGGCAGCAGGCGGAGGAAACAGGGATTTGTAAATACCTATCTGTGCACACATGCAATCTATGTGCTTTCTACACGTTTAGTATGGGTTATGTACATGGGTTTATGGTTATGTCTTTAGAATGTAGGACATTTCCTCATAGGTAGGTCTTTGTAGCTCAGAAAACACCTGCATACATCGTCTTTGACCACAAGGCCTCACGCTCCTCCTTACCTCCTCCTCTCTGAGTCACCATCCACACTCCTGCAGCTTCAGCCCCTTTGTCCCAACTATTTCGTGTTAGGAGATTTGAGCCCAGGAAAAAAATGCCTATCGTTATATAACATGAAGTATAACGTATGATTGAAAACGACCTCTAGAACCATGGTGCTGGAAATCTAGCACAGCTAGATGCCCAGTGTCCCTGCCTTCCTCTGAGTCCTGGGAAGGGATGTCACAGATTCAGGAAAGAGCTTGGATTACTGAATCAACAGGGCAGATGTTGAATGACCAGAAGAAAAATGATCAAGAGCCTGGTTAAGGAAAAAATTAAAAATAAACATGAAAAGCTTTGTTTTTTTAACATTTTGCTTTTTCCAAGGCCTAGAACAACCCTCTGCTCTCTTTTCCTTAGGGCCCTTCTCTGATTTCCTTTAGCTGATTTAAATATTCCTTGATATTTTCCCCTTAGTTTATAAAAACAATACCAGTTCTCATTTTTTTTTAAAAATGTTCTTGATAACACCTTGAAATACCTCTTGTTGACTTTTTCTAGAAAGCAAACAATACTTATACAAAAACTAGAAAGGATTGACAAGTGCTAATAAAACTTGTTTGTGGGTATTTCAATTCTTTATATTAATTTAGTGGCCATTCTTTTTAACCATGAACTAAAAACCTTTCCCAAGATGTACTGTGTGAACCAATTATTTCAAGATCAATGAGGGGATTTGAGTGGTAGATTCTTGGACCTCTTCATCAATAGATTTGATCAGAATTTCTGGTTGCTGTGGATGAGAACCAGAAACTATATTTTAAGTAACTGTCTAGGTGGTTCTTACACAGTAAAAATTTGACAAGCAAAGATCCAGCATAAGAAATGGAGATAATGTGTGTGACATAGAACAGAATGAGTGGCGCACAATATGAACACAAACACAAGAGGCATTGACATCGTTGTGAGATTATAAAGACTAACACGGCAAAGTCCTCTGTGAGTCAAGTAAACTAGATGCTCAGTACCTACTGACTGGGAAGACTTGGACATTAATTTAAAATTTACAATCCTCAGGTCTGATAAAAAAGATAAAACATATTTTAATCATATACTTTCAGATTAAGGAACTGAAATCTGCATGGTTATTGCATGAGAAAGATCATTTTTAGTTATTGGGCTTTATGATTTTGGTGTCAGGATTTCTTCACATAAGGCTATGCTTTAATGGGAAACAGCCTGTTTCTCTCCCTCACAGACCCTGTCACCACTGATCCTCGCTAAGGGCAGCTATTTACTAGTGGTAGAGCAGGCAGTCTGCGCATCCTGCACCCTGAAGTCTGTAACTCTACTAGGTTCATAAGGGAAACCTTTGAGTGGCACTGCATGGCTGAAATCCTGTACCTGCAGACAGAGACACAGCCAGCACCAGAAGGGTCCAGGCGTTAATACCCCTGGCCCACCTCTCCCCTCATTACATGCAGGCTAGTAAAGAATCAGCCCAAAGAAATCCAGGGAACCCCTTGACCCTATGTATGTTACCTTTTAAAGAGAAAATATGTGGGTAACAGGTCTGGGGCTATGGTTAGGGGCAGAGCACTTGCCTGGCACATGGAAGGTCCTGGCTCCATCCCTAGCACTGCAAAAGCAAAACCTACCGAACCAAAACAAGCAGTACCACGCACAAAGTGAGCACCATGAACCAAGTTAGTTATCAACATTAAATGCAAAGAGAATGCTTCCATTTCGGAAAAGAATGACAGGACAGGCATATATTAATTCAGCAATGGCTGACAACACAAAGTTGACATGAGGAAGACAGTGGTGAGAACTGCCTTTTGTTTATCTTCTCTTATGGGCTAGATGGTCACCTTGACCTTGGTTTGTGTCTGTCCATGAGCATATAGGTAGAATTTATTAATATGGCTGTATGATTCAAAGTAGTTACTCTAGTTAGGCATTGAGGAAAATGTAAATATCCCATTAAAGATAACTTTCCATCCCATTACTTGTCTGCTTCTCTGAAATTTCCATTGCCTTTTGTTTAAGCTGTTAGTCAGCTCTCTGTCACTGTGACAAAACATGTGAGGTAGTCAACTCAAAAGCAGGAAATATCAGTTTTGGCTTGTATTTTCAGAGGTTCTGTCCATGGCAGGTGAGCTCTGGTGCTTCTGCAAGGAGAATATCATGATAAGGAGTATGCGGTAGACTAAAGCTGCTCACTTTATGGCAGCCAGAAAGCCGAAGAAGAGAGAGGAGAGACCAGGGTCTCCACACCCCACCCCCATGACCTAACTTCCTCCCAATAGGCCCTGCCTCATAAAGGTTCTCACCTCATCTGGATACTGAGAGGCTTTGAGGGCATTGAAAATCCAAACCATAACAAGCTGCTAATATGGCACTTAGCGTATATATACCTTGGATTTGCTTTATCAGTATACATTTTGGTTTAGCTACTAGATTCTGAATGCTAGCTGGAGAGACTGCTCATCCATGTTCTAAATGTGTTCTCTTAGGTTCCATATTTGTCTTCTTGGTATTCATTGGTCACAGGGCCAAATTAATAGCCAAAGTTTTTTATATTCAGAGCACAAACTGAACTACCTTTTTTTCTGTCATACAAGAGGCCAATATTTTCCCTGCATCAAGTCAACCCAGCACTAGAGCACTAGTACTTAGCATATTCAAGGCCCTTGGTTCAGTCCCTAGCAACAAGAAAGAAATGTAGAAACCTCCTGTATTAAGATCCAGGCACCAGTCAATCCCACTGCTTACTACAACTGAGGACCGTGCATTTGGATGGGCAGGTGAAACAACTACCCACTAAACTGGGTAGTGGAATGTCTCTGAAGTAAAACTGGTCACCTAAATTCACTCTGTGGCTGAAGTATAAGTCCTTGCCACAGGAATAGGGTCCAAGGAACTAGCTGAGGGCAAAGAATTTAGATAGATAGGTAGATACATAGATACATAGATAGATGATAGGCGGGCTAGCACTTTTAGAAAACGTCTAGATTTTGAATTCCTTGTCTCAATGTGTCTAGATTTATTTTTGCTTGTCCAGGTTCTACCATAGGCACAGCTTATTGCCCTGAACCTCTGCCTGTGAGCCTTTTCTGTACCTGGGTGAAATCCAGATCAAGTATGCTATTTGCATGTTCTGTTTAAGCCAACAAAAATCAATTCTTCTAAAAGCTAATAACATGCAAACAAGACACATGAAACAGAATAATTACTTGTTTGTGGAAAGGCAACTAATAGGTATGAAATATGACCAAGCAAAAATAAAAATCAAATGAAAGGCAGCTTTCATCCACAATAGTTGAAAAGTAACAGTGACAGTCCAAACCCACTGTCTTATCTAGCTGAAACAATTAGTTAGTGTCCCTAAGCTCTGAGGACAGCAGCAATGTTTCCTTAGCTGTATCACCCACATGTCCTCCCTGGACAATTTAGTGCATTTTCACCAATCAGCACGGATAAGGTCTTGCAGGATGCTCCATCTTGACACCCACTGTCACCACCACCTTCATCCGTGTGTGGACACCTGTGGCCACTTCCTCATGCAAGGAGGCATGAACACAAGCTTCAGGTCAGCAGGCAACTGCACGTGCTTTTTAGTTTTCTCAAACTAATGGATAGATAATACTTTGTCTACATATCCTTACAGTCTTCCCTTCAGGTCTTGATGCCTGGAATGTGAATTAGAACTTTTGCTGGAACCACCAAGTTACCTGGAGATTAGCATAACTAACTAGTCACAGATGTCACATTAAATCTACTCTACTTCTTCCCTCTCTCCATAGCATACACTGGAGTTCTTAGAACAGATGCCACTCATAAACAGAATGTACATCATTTTTGGGGTACACTGTTTTATTGTGCCTGGGGGCCATCTGTTTGTTATATCACCTGTTTGTCTGTAGGCACATCTAAATATGGAGTTGTGATGGATTTTATATTTTCCAAGGTTGATAAAAACGTAGAACACTTCCCAGTTACTAATTCACTGCCGCTGCCTCACAGTGCATTGTCCCAATGTTATTATTGTTGTTTTTACAGTTCCTATCTTTCCTAAGGAGCTGTGGTAAGACCAGGGTGCCAGCAAGTGAAGGACACCTGGGAATGGGTCACACTGAGGGCTGTGTGTAGACAGTCTTCCAGTGCTAAAGTGACTACAGGATGGTAAAGGTGACTTGCAACCACTTGATGAGATCTAAGTTCAAGGTTTTTAATTTACTTATTTTGGCAGCTGTGGTGGATTGACAACAGGTGGCCAACTTGGAACAACCAGCATGGTGCTGAGTGTGGGAGGCCCACCTGAGGGTTGCCACTGGCAGCATAAGAGACAGAACTGGAGAAGAAGAGAAGCTGTTGGAAAGCTGTAGGGAGCTGTTGGTTCTCCTGGAGGAGCCTGTCACGCTGGCTTTCCTGATGAACTTGGCTGTTCTCCTCACTGAAGGAGCTCGGGACCTTACTATTCCTGAGAATGGCCATGGTTCACCTTGGGGGAGCTCTGGTCCTCACTTTGAGCATCACTTCCTGGCTCCAGAGGGAAAGATGGCGCCCTGCTCAGTTCCCTGGAGAAGCTTGCTGCACTGGCTTTCCTGATGGGAACTTGGCTGTTATCATCAGAGGAGCTCGGGACCTCACTGTTGCTGAGGATGGCTATGGTACCTTTCAGGGAAGCTCTGGTTCTTACTTGCACATTGCTTCCTGGTTCCACAGCAGATCCCTAGCCTGCTAGCATAGATCCTTCATCCCACTGGCACAGACTTTCTAGCTTCCACCACTGACCTTTGGGCCTTCCCTACTCCATGAAACAGGCCTCCATGAGACGTTGTCATGGGCTCTAGGCCTCCAGTTGGACTCGTGGGGGACTTTGTTATGGGCTTTAGGTCTTCAGTTGGACTCATGTAGGACATTACCATGGGATCCAGGCCCTCAGCTGGATTCTTTGGTCTTTAGTGTATGGACAGACTTCCTGAACTCTCTTCTTGTATATGACTCTTTGGGTAACTACTATAAAATAATTCTATAAATTATGTGTCCTGATTGTTTTCCCTTACAAACCCTGACTATAACAGCAGCACTGGGAACTGAACTCAGGGCCTTTGCACATGCTGTGTAAGCATTCTAGCACTGAACTACATCCCAGCCCCTCAATTTTAAGGTCATAATCATTATGTTTAAGGGAGTGTGTTTAAGAGTCAAGAAGACAAACGAGATTTCATGTAGATTAGGACTCCTACAGACACCAATACATCATTGCTTTGTGAAAATAGGATGTTCTCCCTTTTCTCCTAAAAGGTGGGTGAGCTGAAGCACTTGCCAAGCACTTAAATTAAGGGCTATGAGACAGCTTTGGTTCATAGTCAGTACCTGCTGGTGCTAGCTTATGTGTGTTTATTGAACACTCCCATTTTCTATCTTATGCGATTTATTCTGTAATCCCTGCTGTAGTAGACACGATTCCTCTTGGTGCCTCAGTTCAAGTGCATGCCTTCCTGCAGCACATCTAGATGCATAAAGGTCTCTGTTGTCACACCAGATTGTAAGTTTCCTACCAGCAAGATGCCTGGTGACACCTGCCACTCACAAGATAAACAACAAAGACTGGAAATGATGTATTCTGGTTCTATTCAATCATGAATCACTAATTTTATGAACTATTTTTGGAAAAACGCAATGATCTAGCAACCTAGGGTGGAGCCCAGACATCTGCAGTTTTAAACAAGTTCTCTGATTCCAATGTGCACCAAAGTTTGCGAGCCAAGGCCCATGACCGATCCCAGTATCAACCACACTCTGGCAGGAGCTCTGAGTAACACATGGTCACTCACTCTGTGAATCTTATTAACTAGACAGCATTGGGCACACCAATGGGAAGCTGAATGTGCTGAGTAAAGTGCTTCCCATGTTCCCACTTGTCAGAAGCTGACAATACCTTGAGGAAGAAGCATCCAGGCTTTGGAGTCAGACAGCTGGGCTGGCTGTCAATGCTGCCATTTATTGTGTAGCTTTAGGCAAATCAACTCAGTTCTCTAAGCCTGTTTTCCTATATGAGGAGAAAGCACAGCCTGGTTATGAGGATTAAGTGAGATGTTAGATGAAGGCACACAGTACTGAGTCAGTGTCCATAAACATTAGCTCTGCTTCTGCCGCAGCCTGTCGAAGGCCACGTGTGAAGATGTGGGAGTGTGGGGAGCACCTGCCCATCCCTGCTGACTGCAAATGAGAGGTGGCTTCCATCTCTGGGGTTCCCTCACTTGTTGAGAACCACGGGAGGAAATCAGTTCACTTGAACTATATGAACTGTGTTCATTTGCTTGTTGTAGGAGCTTGTACAGAGATAACATGATTCACAAAGCTTTGGAAAAAACCTTTCCACTTAGCCTTTTCATTGGAAAGGAAAACTGAAGTTCCCTTCTTCTCTCCTGCTTCCTTCTTCCTTTCTTCTTTCTTTTCTCACAGGAGAATAGTTTTGCAATGCACATGTGCATTTTCAGGTAAAGGTAAAGAAGTAGAGCCCTGAACAGCTATTTCGATACCATAAAGTATTCAGTCCATGTACCCTGACAGGCAGTTATTTAAAGCTACCTTCATTCTGCCTGAGAACGCAGACAGCACAGGATTTAAAAGAAGACTTTAACAAGAGGACTCTTAGTTAATGTGAAACGCAATGTCTTAGTGCTTAATCTGAGCATATGGCCGTTTGTGTGTGTGTGTGTGTGTGTGTGTGTGTGTGTGTGTGTGTGTGTTTGCACGTGCAAGCGGGCATGATGCTTGCATGTGAGGAGGGAAATGAAAACCAGCTTTTGGAGTTTAAAAAAGTACTTTGCACCCAACAATGGGATAAATAAGTGCATTGGAAATATTCACAAAAATGCTGTGGTCAAAAGAACCACCTGATACTGAATGAGCATGTTGTGAAGCTGTTAAAATTGCACAGCTCTTCCACTGGATGTTGATCTACATTGTACCTGTGGCTCGGACCATATTTCACTGCAATTCATCTTTTTCTTCCACATTTAATGAGAGGACTCCAAATAGGCAGCTGGCCAGGCCGAAAGCAATGTGACCATATTATAAACTTGCTAAAAGTTACAGCCATTACAAGTTCAAGTACATTGAACCAGACCTTGAACCAGAATTTCTAACCAGAACAACCAGAAGAGCCAAGCCGTCTATTGGGGCCTGGCTTCTACTTGCTCTCAACTCCACACACAGATTGTCAGTGGTTGTGCAGAGGGAGTGCTGGTCAACAAAATTCTGCATCCGCCCCAGGGTACAATGGCAGTGATTTCCAGGGAAAAGCAACAGAACTGGTAGCTGTGCTGGCCTCCAGCTGCTAGTGACACCCACATGGAAGAAGGACCCAGAAAGGAGGTAGGTGTTATTGTAATAATACAATGATGAGGCGGCTGCTGGTGGAGGAGACCACGCAGTGTTTGTTACCTACCCACGACCCCCATTTCCTTTACATGAAAACCCACACATGCTTACTTTCTTGTAGAAGAAGCAATACTTACTTTCTATCCCTCATGTCAGACTAGGTTGTTTGTTGTTCTGTTTGTTCATTTGTTTTTTGAGTCAGGGCCTTGCTACACAGTTCAGATGGGCCTTGAACTCACTATGTAGCTCAGGCTGGCCTTGAACTCATAGGAATCCTCCTGTCTCAACTTCCTGAGTGCTGGATTCAATGGCTTGCACCACCAAACCCAGCTAGACTAGATTTTAAAGGGCTTGTTCTATTAAATTTTGACTGCACAAATCAGAAATCTATGCAGACTTCTAAGAACCATCATACATCATACATGTTCTTGCCTGGGCTGGCCTCAAATCCTCAGCTTCCTAAACACACAGCCAGCTCTCATCCTCCTCTTTGGAAGGAGTAAGCATGCTTGATAACAGAGGATATGGAGCAATTGCAGTTGTCCTCAGATACAAGGAAGAAGCCTTGCTAGACAAGCTCATAACAGACTTTACATGCTGCTTTCATTATGGTTTCAGGAGCAACCTGCTCTTGTCACTAACCTGTAGTCTGACCACACTGGACAAAGCTTTATGCCAACTTGATAGAATGGCCTAACTGATTTAAGACTTGTGTCAACATGAATGACTCTGGATACTTGTCACTTAAGAGGTGGGCAAAGGTTGGCTAAGGAGACTGAGAGCTCACAATTTGCACTAACTCTTAGATAGGGATCCAAAGCTGCACCCTTCACCCACCCCAGGAACCGACGTTCATTCCGGAGAAGAATGAAGCCAGTGCCACATCAGAAAGGCCGGTCACCAGCACCAGCGGGCGCCGACCTGTCAGAACCATGCTGTCAGGTTGCGGAGCAGCACGCTGGGAGAAGTGCAGTGCACAGGAAGAGGGAAGCTATGCTGAGACAAGGGCAGTTTGTTTCTGTTTCGCTAATCTCTGTGAATGGGGGAGAAGCCCCTCAGAAGTACATAGGCACAAAGCGCAGGACCTGCCATGCTCTGCATCTGTGTGTTTCCTGCAGTTGCTGCCACTGCATCTTCATGTTATAACACTTATTTCCAAGTGCTGTTGTTTGTTCTTTTTTTTTTTTTTTCCATACTGGGGATTCAACTCAGGACCTTGTGCTTGCCAGGCAGGCGTTTATTCCACTGTGTGTTGCTTGTCCTGAATCAAAAAGCTGGAAACAAGTAGAATTAGCCTGATGCTTCCTAGAACATATGTGTTTTCACTTCCAATTCATAAATGTGATTCAAATGGGCCCTTTGGAGTATCTGGTACCTGTGGTGGTTTGGATTGCGTGGCCACTAGGGGCCCATGAGTTAAATGCCTGGAGTTGGTGGGAGCGTTAGGCTGGGGCCTAGTGGGAGGTCTTTAGGTCATTGGGGGCATGGCCTCAATATGAGTAGCAGGATGCCAGCCCCCTCCTGTTCCTCCCTTTCCTCCTTGGATCATAATGTGAGAAGTTTTGCTCTGCCACACATTACTGCTGTGCTGTGCTGTCCCAGCACAGGCCAGAGCAACAGGACTCATCCATTATGGGCCACAACCTCTAACACCATGAGCCCAAACAAACTCTTCTCTTTACAAGTTATTTATCTGGGGCATTTCACTATAGTGATGGAAAGCTGACAGATACAGTACTTACACAGAAACCATGAAGGTACAGTACTTCTTTCTAGAGTGAGAACAGCAGGGTTTTTATTCCATCGACACACTCACAATGTACAGGCATTTGCTGATGTAGAAACCACAGCTGCAGCCAAACTTTCAATCTTAGTGCTCCGAGGTGGTGTGCCTCCCTCAGCCAGCTCTGGGGGAAGGGCTTGCCTTTCAGCACGGGGTGAATGGTGCACTAGCATATCTAGTTATTTCTTTCCTAATTCTGCTGTGACACTGTAAAGAGAAATCCACATGCGGCCAGGACATTGTAGGGACGTGTGTAGCATGGTGCTGCTAATCATCAGTGTCTGGTGAGAGAGCACTGACAGGCAGCCCTTTATCTCACCTTCACAGACTCAAAGCCAGGGCATGCACACAGCCACCAGGCTTGCCGAGGGCTGGAGGAGACAAAAGACCACCACGGTTTGGGGGACCTACCAGAGAAGGCTGGATGCCAGGCCTATGTTTAGTTCCTTTGAATAGTTTCCCAGGGTGAGGAGAAGACACGCTCCCCACCAGAACTTCTTTACCCAGAGGGCCAGCAGAAAAATGGACACATCTGACTGGGGTTGGAAAAATGAAGACGTTTGGGATCCCAGGGCATGTTAGTGCTGCTGTGAGTGGCCGGAGACTGTGGTCCACAATCAGAGGACCACGGCATCTAGTTTTCTCTGCTGTAACACAGTAATGGGTTCCCAAACCCCAGGAGACAAGACAGCAGGCATATTGACCTAAGCCTCCTAAGCCCTTGGCAAAAAGTTCAGAAAAGGAAATATGTCCTTCCATCCTTTTCTTTCCCACCTCTTGCTCTGGCTTCCTTATCATTTTAACCACTTGGAGTGTACATCTTAATGGCACTAAATACATTCACTGTGTTTATGACCTTCATCTGTGTCCATTCTAGAACACTTTCTTCACCCCAAACAGAATTTTGTATTCATTCGCTGGTAATTCTCTGGTCTCACTTTCACTCAGCCCCTGGTAAAACTCTATTTATTTATTTATTTATTTGAAGTGAAAAAGAAAAAAGAAAACATTAATAAAGAGACACAAGGTAGCACAAGAACAGTACAACCAAAACTGAACTGTAGACAAAATGACAGGGAATTAACAATGGTTGCTGTAGGGGAGACTGGGGGAAGATGGCGACCAGGTGAGCAGCAAGGGAGCGAGCCTCTTTGATAAACACCACCAGCTCGAGACAGACTTGGCGAGCGTGAATACCGGGACCTCAGCTGGGAAGTTTAAACTGGGCGTATTTCTCTGAGATGCCGGGGGAGATGTGGTAGGGCGGACCAGGCTGCCGGGGCGAGACGTGGAAAAG